>CM046794.1:35905672-36178172 GCA_025617405.1 Perca schrenkii | reverse complement strand
AAATCCTATAAGTGTTAGTCGACTAAGAATTTCTTTAGTCGAGGACAGCCCTAGTCTGAAGTCTGAGACATCTCTCACAGGCCTGGGCGTTACTTCTAGAAGAATCTACCGGTGGAGTCTCACCTTTGGTCCCGTTAACCACAAACCATGAACACTTCACACATCTGTTGACCGATCTCTACACCACGTCAGTTTTTCCACTTTGACTTCGCGTCAGTTTGTCCGTTCGTCTCAGCGTGGGAAACTCAGCCCGGCAGTCAACATTTAGTCGTCTTCGTCGCAGCGGCATAACGTCCGCGAGTCGATGCAAAACTGACTGTTTTCTAACCTCTCGGTCACGGTGGATTCAAGGACCCTCCGACATCCCAGACTCTCCGTTTAACAAGCGGCAGAAAGGCACAACACGTCCTCGCTCCTTTCTCGCAAAAATACCCAAAATACACCCTTGGTCAGGTGCCTTTGGCGGGTTTTTTTTATTGACACTAAAAGTCTCCTTTAGCGTCAGATCTAAAACGCGCTGGGTTCGGGAGTATTGGCGTTTACTAGGATTGGGCATCGAGAACGAATAGAAGAAAAATTACGATTTTCATCGGAATCGTTTCTTTATTGGAATCGTTAAGGGGATTTGGTTTCAAAATATATGTATGTAATGTTAACGTCATGTTTACCAATCTCCAGTTAGCATTTAGCACTGACTTAATGTATGGCTCTATGGAATCTGTCTTATAGGGTTTTAAAATTCGCATTTTTCGTGATTCCTTCAACGATTCGTCGAAAAAGACACTTGCCACCGGGCTAAGCAACTTTCTGGGGGAAACCCTGAACTCTGAATGTTTTTAATGAACTTCCTGCTAAGGCAAACTTTCACCAAAACAACCAAGAAGCATAGCGACGCTTTGCTGTAATCAACCGTCCGTTAGAGTCCTTCAAATGTCAAATAAAGTGGCTGGGAAAACAACGTAAAAACTGATTTGATTTGGAAAAGGATCAGCAGTGATGTACATTACAAACCAGCTGTAGTTAAACCAGTGGTAATGCTCCTTTAATCTGTGGAACCACTTACTTCAGAGGAACGTGAATTCGCTCTTTTACTACAAATCATCCGTCCTTTATGTCACCGCAAACAAAGCTGCCGTGGTTTAGAAATGTCTTTTTTTTTTTTCCTGCTCTCTCCAGGCAGCCGTTAACTTTCTTTTTCATTTCTGTATAGTTTGAAAGTTTGAAAATGTGGTAACGTTAACGTTTCAATGAGAGACAAAAACCAATAAACGTCTCTTCCCTTCCAGTGGATCGCCACGAAATTGACGAACATCATATGTGTAGTCCATGGTCCATAGTCAATTCAAATGGCATCAAAAAAAAATTTGTCTCTCCACGTTCACTACCGATCATATTTCTTTTCCCAAATTAAGGTCCCATGAGGTCCACCGGAAGGGGAGGGACTTAGCCTCTCTATACGGGATTCTTTTAAAGCCAAAGACCATCTCTTATACGTGATTAATAAGGAATTGAACTGAATATTTTGCAGATTCTGCAGTGACAGTGCTCCCTGGTGGACAAACTATTTAAAGGAGATCCTGTTTCTAAATGACAAACATTTCTGTCATTTCTCTTCAACGACTTATATATGATGATGTGCGATTATATAACAATCGTCTGATAATATCAGTAATGCCAATATATTAGTCAGGCTCCAATTAATCTGTGCTTGCTGCATTACCACAAGCAGTGGTACAAAAAGTTATAAAAAGAAATGCAGACTTGATTAGAGATGAATTAAACAACTATTTTGATAATCGATCCATCATTTCAAATCAAATTTTTGAAGCAAAAAGAGAAATGTTTGATATGAGCTCCTGAAATGTGACAACTTTCTGCTTTTCTTTGTATTGTGTGTTCACAAACTGAATATCTTCTGGGTTTTTTTTGGGTTAAACTGAATATCTTCTGGTTTTCGACTGTTGGTCGTACAAGCAAGCAATCTGAAGACGTCACGTTGGCTATTTTTCACGATGTTCTCACATTTTACAGACCAAATAATTCGTGAGATAATAGGAGAAGACAATCAACAGGATAAATGATAATAAAAATAAGTTTGTCGCAACTCTGACGGCTATGGATTCATTTTCATACTATACAGAAATGATGAATGGGAGTAAATGGCTGCGTGAGAATGTAGGAAAAATACATGATGAATCTAAACAGCCTGAAAATGGTCATGAAAATAAAGTGTGCATGATTTGCAGTTGAAGAGACACACATACACACACACACACACACACACACACACACACACACACACCTCCGTCAGACTTAAAACACAGGAGAGAAAACCACCTTCTGTTAACTCAGCCGAGCCTTCAGCGTCTCTACTTCTTTAGCAGCTGAGAACAAGAAGATCCGAACACGAAAAGGACTCGTATACGTTTATAATGCGACTCATGTAAACACAATCTTCCGGCTTTAAGGGAGAAACGTTTCTCTCAATCTGTCCAGTTATCACACACCGCCGGCTTCATTTTGCTTTCTGTGCGGGCCAACCGTCACCAAATGATCAGTAACGTAGAGTTCTTTTTTTTTTTTTAAAGAAGAATAAACCATAAATGTTTCCTCGGGTCGATCCGGGTTTTTTTTTTTTTTTGCGTACGTAAACAGATAAAAGTTGAGCAGCTTTTTGATTATTCCACAGTTGCACACGGACTGCGTCATCTCCTCGCGCTCTGGGACTGAGTTTGTGTGTGTTTTTGTGAAGTCCGTCCCGTTCACTCCCACCTGTAGAGCTTCAGCATCTTCTCGGTGAGCGAGGCCAGGAAGTGCTCGCCGTTCACCGAGAACGGGCTGATGTCCAACACCGGGAGGTCGGCCGGAAGCTTCTGGAGCAGAGAGCCGCTGCCGGCGTCCCACACCTGAGGAACGGGACATAAACGGGTCAGAAGAAGACGAGGAAGCAGAAGAAGAGGATGATGGATGAGACTGTTTCCATGACACCTTTTGGCTCTTTCAAATTAAAAGGGATACGCCACCGTTTGTTGAAATAGGGCTTATTACGGTCTCCCCTAGCTGTAGATAGGTGGGGTCTCCTCTAGCTGTAGATAGGTGGGGTCTCCCCTAGCTGTAGATAGGTGGGGTCTCCTCTAGCTGGAGATAGGTGGGGTCTCCTCTAGCTGGAGATAGGTGGGGTCTCCTCTAGCTGTAGATAGGTGGGCCAACGCATTTTTTGTGCATGCATCGTTTTAGTCCGGCGCAACCTCGGCAGTGCCGCCGCTAGTTAGCTTAGCGTAGTGAATGGAATCCTATGTTGCCGGTTAGCATGTTGTGAGTAAAAGTGAGCCAACAAAAGACAAAAAAAAACAACCTAATTACTTGCACTGAGACAAGAAATGCGTTGGCCCACCTATCTACAGCCAGGGGAGACCGTGATAAGAACTATTTCAACAAACGATTGCGTATTACTTTAAATAAAACACCTCAATAAAATATGATTACATGACATGTATCTTAAAGCATCACATATATTACAATTAAAGACTGACCATGGTGGAGTTGGAGGCCTCGTCCCCGGCGCAGACCAGCGTCCCGCCTCCGTCCGGTCTCTTGAAAACTGCGTTCTTGGTGAGCAGCTTGCAGGACGAGCCGGCGCTGAACGTCTGCACCGGAGCGCAGGAGCAGCAGGGCAGCTGACTGGAGTCCTGCTGGGGCGTCCTGTTCAACGCCATCAGGACGCAGCGCAGGGACGGGTTGGAGCGGCCTGTGGGAGAGACGGGGGGACGTTCACATAAACACATCTCTGTCCAGCTCTCACACCGTACTAGGGCTGTCCCCGACTAAAGAAATTCTTAGTCGACTAACACTTATAGGATTTAAGTTGACTAATCGATTAGTTGATTTAATTGACAGAGCTGTGCTGCTTTGAGAGGTGGTTAAGACTAGAAAAGCACAATATAAATGTAGTTAATTAACCATCTGTAAAACTGAGTTTCTCCACAATTAATCCTGCAAAAGCACCACTTTAAATCTTGTGTTTACTATAAATGTGCTCATGAGTTTCTTGGAAATGAGTAATTAAGCATGAATAAGCATAAAAAATGACTAATCGACTAAAGAAATCTTAGTCGACTAAGACCAAAACGACCGATTAGTCGACTAATCGACTGAGAGGTGGCAGCCCTACACCGTGCCGATCCACATAAACACATCTCTGTTCAGCTCTCACACCGTACCGATCCAGACTCAGAGTCCTCGTCTGAAACACTTTCTGAATCTGCGGTTGTAAAGGCTTGATGTCTTGGTTGTTCTGTCCTGTTGCGATTGAACGCAGCGAAAATAATCTGCACGCAAACAGACGATTAAACGATGGACATTTCAGACATAGTTTGAAGTGCTCATATTATGCTCATTTTCAGGTTCATAATTGTATTTAGAGGTTATATCAGAAAAGGTTAACATGGTTTCATTTTTAAAAAACAAAACATTTTTGTGTTGTACTGCACATTGCTGCAGCTCCTCTTTTCACCCTGTGTATTGAGCTCTCTGTTTTAGCTACAAAGTGAGACCTCTCACTGCTGTAACATCTTTGTTGGAAGTCGCACATGCTCAGTAGCTAGGTAAGGACTACTAGCCAGGCAGAAGCAGAGTATGAGGGCGTGCCCTGACAGTAGCTAGGTAAGGACTACTAGCCAGTCAGAAGCAGAGTATGAGGGCGTGCCCTGACAGTAGCTTGGTAAGGACTACTAGCCAGTCAGAAGCAGAGTATGAGGGTTTGCCCTGACAGTAGATAGGTAAGGACTACTAGCCAGTCAGAAGCAGATGAGGGCGTGCCATGCTAGCAGCTAGGTGAGCATTATAACATGTGTTCCAAAGTGACCACGTTGGTCTCTGAAGTAAAGGCTGGACTACAATAGAGCTGTTTGGAGCAGCTGGTGAACAGTGTTTTCTGTTGGAGATGGTAAGGCCCTTTGGGGGGGGAGACTTTGGGCTTTTTCACTTTGTAAACCTACAACATGCACAAAAAAATGTACAT
This sequence comes from Perca schrenkii, assembly GCA_025617405.1. Classification (NCBI taxonomy): domain Eukaryota; kingdom Metazoa; phylum Chordata; class Actinopteri; order Perciformes; family Percidae; genus Perca; species Perca schrenkii. Next base: position 36,173,152 of record CM046794.1, on the reverse strand, counting down.
AACACAATAAAGGAAAGGGAAAAAGCATAATATGAGCACTTTAAGTGACACGATTTAGTCTGCCACAGAATAAACTTCAAAAAATGTGTTAAAACACATAAAGAGAATCTGTTGGTTTCAATGACTGAAACAAAAGTGAAAAGTGTCTGCAGTCTGCCGTACGTCGATAGTTGTCAAGTTGCATCTGCGTGTTCTTCACAGAGTGGCAGATGTGTTAGTATCACCTTTGAGTTTCCTGTGTTTACACTCCTCTTCACTCAGCAAGCTGCTGGTGAATCAGCACTTCTCCTGTTACGGCCGTCTCAGCGTGACGCTCGCTGGGATTATTTTCATTACAGGGTCGGTTGTTTTCATTGGGAAGAAAAAAATGTCAAAGAAAATAGACCCGACCTCCACGATGTTTACATTTCAGATGATCAGAAATCATTTGGGAACAGTTGAGATTTGTTTAGCATGTGTTCTGTATTTAATGGACGTGATTGTTTTTTTGGATATAACGTTCCCTTCTGTGATGGACAGCGTAGCTGTGCAGATCTCGTTCAGGTCCGGTTCTTTTTGATTAGAGCTTGCAGCAATTTAGTTTTTCTGTAATCAGCATTTTTCCTGCTACAGACGTCTCTCAGATAGACACTCACTGGGATTATCGATTGTTTAAACTGAACTGGCCTTTTACATTTTATTTCTTTCTTCATTTTAATGTTTGGGTCTTAATTTTTTTTCTTCCAATTTTATCATCTGAAGCCCTTGTGACTTTGTAAAAAGGTGCTATATAATAGACTTACATTATTATTATTTTTATTATAAGTCCTTTGTGCACAGAGTCTGATCTTTTCATAGGAAAATGTAACGTAGGAAAGCTTTTTTTGGACACCTCTTTTGTCGGGCAGGTGCGTAGGATAGGACCAAAAGTAGCAGATGAAAAAAACTTAAGAAAAACTGACGAAGGACTGAGACCGAAATGTTGTATTTTTCTTAATTATTGCTAGTGTGTGGGATTTTTTTTTTTTAACATATGAAAATGTAAAAAAATAAAAACAACCTTCACTATGTTTACACTCCAGATCATCAGAAATCTAGGGCTGTCCTCGACTAAAGAAATTCTTAGTCGACTAACACTTGTACAGTATGTGTCTATATTCTATCTGCCTACTGAATGTTTACTACTACGTGTCTATTTGTTGAATGTATAGAGAGTTAACACATACCGAAGTCAAATTCCTTGTGTATGGACGTATACTTGGCCAATAAATCGGATTCTGGGTTATCTATTACATTTTAGAAAACGGTGAATAAATGTGGATCAATGTCAAATTTTCATAAAAAATAATGATGATGATTACTAGTAGGGCTGTCCTCGACTTAAGAAATTCTTAGTCGACTAACACTTATAGGATTTTGTCGACTTATCGATTAGTTGATTTAATTGACAGAGCTGTGCGCTTTGAGAGGTGGTTAAGACTAGAAAAGCACAATATAAATGTAGTTAATTAACCATCTGTAAAACTGAGTTTCTCCACAATTAATCCTGCAAAAGCACCACTTTAAATCTTGTGTTTACCATAAATGTGCTCAGAAGTTTCTTTTTTTAAGTAATTAAGCATTAATAAGCATAAAAAATGACTAAAGAAATCTTAGTCGACTAAGACCAAATCGACCGATTAGTCGACTAATCGACTAAAGAGGTGGCAGCCCTACAGAAATCATTTAGATAAAACTTCCAAGTTGTTTTTGCACTGCACACACCTGGCCTGTAGGTGACCAGACAGTGTCGGCTCTCCGTCTCCACCTGGATGTCGGTACAGCCGGCGCTCTCCAGCGGCAGGACGTGCGGCCTGTACGTGGTCTCGTTGACCTGCTCCCAGAAACAGCCGCCCTCCAGAGAGCCAGCGATCAGACCGCCACACGGGAAGGAGCTGGACGCCGCCCGCGGGACGTAGCACAGAGACGCCACCGGACACCTGGGAACGACAGCGGTTAGAAACGGTAGGGCTGGGAAAAAAATCAATGTAAAAAAAATATTTTTTTTTTTTTATCCAAATACAGTGTAAATAATTTGGATGTTTAACAATCTTTGTTGCACACTGCACAGTGACTTTTCACTTAGAGAAAGGGTTTGCCTTTGCAATTTTGTTGATGTTGATGAAGGGCTCGGCGATATATCGATATTAATATCGATATCGTGATATGAGACTAGATATCGTCTTAGATTTTGGATATTGTATATCGTGATATGACATAAGTGTCTTTTCCTGGTTCTAAAGGCTGCATTACAGTGAAGTGATGGACTTTTCTAAACTTACCAGACTGTTCTAGCTGTTCTATTATTAATGATTATTTATCTAAAATCTAAGTGTGAAGATATTTTGCGAGAGCACCAACTGTCAACTCTAGAATATATCGACGCAATATCGATATCGAGGTATTTGGTCAAGAATATCGTGATATCTGATTTTCTCTATATCGCCCAGCCCTATATTAGAAAATATGGGACGTAGAAATAAGCGCTGAAAATGTGTAGAAGAAAAATTTAACAATTTAAAACGTTGGAAAAAACTAAAACAAACTGAAAAAAGGCGTCAAAAACGTCGTAAAAGGTTGACGGGAAGACAACACGAGGATTAATCAGAATTTATGTTTACATCTTATTGTTATTTGAACAGCTGAGCATTGAACCAGGTGAAGAAACCTGTTTTATTATTTATTCATTTGATTTTGTAACTGTTCACTGAAATAGCCGGTTTCTATGAAACTACATGTGACATGTCATATTTGGCTTTGACTGAACATTTGCTCTCACTTTGCGGAAAAAATATCGGGATATATATCGTATATCGATGTTCTGCCAAAATATATCAGGATATGACTTTCGGTCCATATCGCCCAGCCCTATGTTGATGCACTTTAATTAAATACAATAAATATATATTTTTAAAATATATTTACAGTTCGCAGTTATTTTGTTTTAAATGGAAGAGGGGGGAAAAAATCGAATAGAATCGTAAATAGAGTTTTTTATAAAAGTTTTAGGGAAACAAATCGCCCAGCTCTAAGACACTGTAGAGATTTCGGGTGTTTTTTTGGCTTCGCTGGGCAGCGGGGGTCTGGGGCGTACCTGGAGCGGAGCGGCTGCAGCTCCTGGACGTGCGTGCTGGTGTCTCTGGTGTCGTAGACGAGCACCGAGCCGTTGCTCAGACCTGCGTAGACGTAGTTGCTGTTGTCTAAACACCAGCAGCAGCTCCACACGGGCTTACCCACGTTATAGGTCTGGACCACCGTGTTGGTCAGTAGACTGCAACACATAAACACAAAGACACACACACACACAGTCGGGACGTTAAGTACATGATTACATCACTCCAGAGAGAGGAGAAATTACACCCAATACTATAGAAAAACTCCTGTAATGTGTGTGTGTGTGTGTGTCTCAGTCGGTGTCTCTGTCTGTGTGTGTCTCTGTCTCTTTGTGTCTGTGTATCTCTCAGTCTGTGTTTCTGTCTGTGTCACTGTCTTTTTGTGTCTGTATGTGTGTGTGTGTGTGTGTGTGTGTGTGTGTGTGTGTGTGTGTGTCGTGTCTCAGTCTGTGTGTGTCGGTCTCTTTGTGTCTGTGTGTGTGTGTGTGTCTCTGTCTCTGTGTCTGTGACTCTGGGTGCGTGTGTGTCCGTGTCTCAGTCTGTGTGTGTGTGTCTTTGTCTCTTTGTGTCTGTGACTCTGTGTGTGTCTCTTTGTGTCTGTGTCTGTATGTGTGTGTGTGTGTGTGTGTGTGTGTCTCACAGTCTGTGTGTGTGTGTGTGTCTTTGTGTCTGTGACTCTGTGTGTGTCTCTTTTCGTCGGTGTCTCTCAGTCTGTGTGTGTGTGTATCTCTCGGTCGGTCTCTTTGTGTGTCTGGGTGTGTGTGTCTCAGTCTGGGTGTGTGTGTCTCAGTCTGGGTGTGTGTGTCTGTGTGTGTGTGTGTGTGTGTGTGTGTGTGTGTGTGTGTGTGTGTGTGTGTGTGTGTGTGTGTGTACCTGGTGAGTTTGATGGTGTTGTCCAGAGCGGCAGACAGCAGCAGACTGTCGTTCTGTCTGTTGAAGGACAGACCTCGGATCTGTTTACTGTGGATGGGAACGTACTGACTCGCCTTCATGTTGACCACGCTCACCTTCTTCACCCCACAACCTGGAGGAGGAGACAGGAGACAGGAGGGGGGGGGGAGTGAGAGTGGGAGACAGAAAGGATTGTGTCACTGTCAACTGTCACAAAGCAGAGAGAAGGAAGTCTTTCTAAGGAAACACACTAGTGTCTGGGTTTTCTAATCTACCGTATTTTCCGGACTCTAAGTCGCATCAGTCAAAAAATGCGTCATGAAGAGGAAAGAAAACATATATATAAGTCGCACTGGACTATAAGTCGCATTTATTTAAAAATGTATTTCACAAACTCCAAAGACCAAAAACAGCCTTTTTCATCTGTCAACTACACAATAGCACACAGAAGAGTAACATTTTCGCCAGTCTCCCTCACAAGTTTCTCCCTCATTTCAAACTTTCTTTCTGCTGCTCCATTACCGTTTTCGGCTGCATATTTTACTACCTGCAGTTTGTTTTCTTTCTCAGTTGTCTTTAGGAGCAGCATTCTAGTTGTCACAAGCCTAGAGCGCCCTCTCGCGGCTGTAGACGGTAATGTTTTCAGTATAAATTAACATTTAAAAACATGTTAAATTAGATATATTTTGATATACAAGTCGCAACTGACTGTAAGTCGCAGGACCAGCCAAAGTAGGAAAAAAAGTGCAACTTATAGTCCGGAAAATACAGTAGTATTTTACAGCATTTAAAGTCCGGGGCTTTTCCAGCCATTATACGCAACCGTATGGCCGTAAAAACAACGTGTAGCATCTGGACCAAAGACTGTTTAGGAGCCGTCTGCTCATTGTCTTCGCGTACACAGCGGTACAAACCGAGCTACATCCGCACAGTCTCGCAGTCGGCTATTCTCATTTCAGTGACCAGCTGCTCCTCCCACGTTCTGCTTTATCGATCTCTCCCAAGCTGACCGACAACAACCGACCTTTGTGCAAATAATGGCGCGTGACGTCATTTGCACCTTGGCGCTCTTAACAACAACCTAAACCTAAACCCAGTTTAACAACAAGTAGAACTATTCAGAGGTTATTGGGCCCATCCAGTCAGCTCATCTCAAACATCTGGAAACATTAAAACAGTAAGCGAGTCAGTGTAATATTTCAGTCTATACTTTGGGGTTTGGTTTCCTGTGAAGAATTTCCTGTAAAATTCATTTTGTAGACCTGTCGTAAACGTTACGTGCCCTATAGTTCCTCAAAAAACTAAAAAATTCCTAAAGGAAACACTGCTTGAGGTTCAAAATCTCTTCTTCACGCGCCCTACACTTACTGTTTACTGGTCGACTATATTTGATTCACTCTCTCAGGTATGTAACGTACAACTGAAGCCAAGTGCTGAATTTGCTATATTTGGTGCTCCAGCTAATGAATCGAATCTGACTCGAAGGCAATTAAACATTATTGCCTTTGCATCCTTATTGGCTCGCAGACGGGTGTTATTACAATGGAAATCCGCAAACCCACCTAAAGCATCGCATTGGCTTCAGGATCTGATGTCATACCTACATTCGGAAAAGATTAAATATTCAATTAGACGCTCCCATAAATTTTCATATGTCTGGCAACCCTTATTATCCTATTTCTCTGCCATAAAGGTACTTCCTGGGGAGTAGTGGGATTTACATTGGTACCTGTTGCTCACACCTCTCTATATGACAAACTTGTGGTCTTCGATTGATTGGGGTATCCAACGGCTTTTCTCTCTTTTTTATTTATTTTTTTATTATTATTATTTTTTTTTAATCTTTATTTATTTTTTATCTTTTTTTTAACATTTTAATATTTTATCATTATTATTACTATTCTTATTTTTCTCATTATTTTTTGTTTTAATGAATATCATGTAAGGCAGAGTGTTCTGGCTTGTTTGGGAAGGGATTGAAAAATGTAAAAAAATACAATCTCTGTATAAACAATTTGTCCTTGAAATATATATATATATATATATATATATATATACATATATATATATATATATATATATATATATATACACACACATATACATATATATATATATATATATATATATATATATATATATATATATATATATATATATATATATATATATATATATATATAAAAAAAAATCTCTTCTCTGTACAATCTCTGTATAAACAACAGTATTTGTCCTTGAAAAATATTGTATATATATATAAAAAATCTCTTCTTCTCTGAAGAACAAGTATATGCTCAATAAGTTCCGTAGCTATCTGGGACAATAACGATAAACTATACTGCCATCTTTTAACGGGTCCCGAGGAAGAAGTAAAGGCGTCTCACCGGGCACCAGAGTGGAGTGCGGGGACGGCTGCGAGGCCAGCAGGCAGCTCAGAGGTTCGCAGTAGGATAACACCCTGCAGCTCCCAGCCTGGGACACCAGCACCGCCTTGGAGAAACTGTACTGGGCCATCCTGGAGCCGTCCGCCCTCTGGGACAGGCCGAGGAGGAGCGAGGCAGACGCAAAGGAGGAAGAGGAGGAGGAGGAGGACGGGACTGAGCTTCTGCCAGCCTGAGCCATCAGAGCCCTCAGCTCCTTCACAGAGACAGAGAAAGGGACGTTTTTTTTTTTACCAAGAAGACGTTTTCCGTGAAAAGGAAAATGATGTGGATGACATCTAGTTGTTGAACTATGCAGTCCAGAATGTGCCAGTTTATCAGTAATTCAATCATGCATTTTACTTTCTTTCAATCACTTTATTTTATGCAAATGATACCTGCAGCTCTTGTTGCGCTTGTCCGTATTTGTTGGTGACAACCTGCAGCTTCAGTTTGTACTGAGCTGATTCCAGTTCAGCCTTTCTCCTCAGAGACTGTTCCTGCTCCAGAGACCTAGACAAACAGACAGACACAAGGCTATTAAATGCTGCAAAAATGTGCTAAAATCACCGCCAAACTGAGTCGGTTTGCAGGAGTGGGATTAACTCGTCCCTGAAGCACAAAACTTTTGCCAACCACCTTTAAAGAAAAAAAAAAAAAAAAAAAGGTGTTGGCAGCATCACTCACTTCTTTAAGCTCTCCTGCTCGGAGTTGTCGAGCGCTCTCAGCTTTGGAGCGTACAGCAGAACGATGTCAGAACGCTTCGCTTTCTTGTTGCACTAAAGAAAAAACAACACAAACACATGTCAGAGTCCAGATTTGAGATGCAGGATGAGACACCAGTGGGGGGGGACCCCCAGCCGCCCTCTTAACCCCAACTAACAGGCTCCAAGCCTGGGTATTGACCTCCAGGCCTAACACCCTCTCTCCCAAGCCCCAGTTAATGCCTCTATGGCTGTGTGTTGACCTCCTGGTGTCCCATGCTTCCTCCCCAAGCCCCAGTTAGTGGCTCCAAGCCCGGGTTATGCTACAGGGCCCCCATGCTCCCTCCCCAAGCCCCAGTTAGTGGCTCCAAGCCTGGGTTATGCTACAGGGCCCCCATGCTCCCTGCCCAAGCCCTCGTTAGTGGCTCCAAACCTGGGTTGACATGCTCCAGGGCCCCCATGCCTCCTCCCCATGCCCCAGTTAGTGGCTCCAAGCCTGTATTAACATGCTCCCTCCCTAAACCCCAGTTAGTGGCTCCAAGCCTGGGTTAACATGCTCCAGGGGGGGGAGACGATAAGTTTTTGTCCCGATCCGATGCTTTCATGATACATGGGCGCCGATACGATTTGTATTGTAATTTTCTAGGGCTGGTCCCTCTTAGTCGATTAGTCGACTAATCGGTCGTTTTGGTTTTAGTCAACTTAGATTTCTTTAGTCCATTAGTCATGTTTGATGCTGTTTTCATGCTGAAGGACTTATTTCCAAGAAACGTACGAGCACATCTCTGGTAAACATAAGAATTAATGTGGGGCTTTTGCATGACTCTTTGCGGAGAAACTCAAATTTACAGATCTGTCGATTAAATCAACAAATGGATTAGTCGGTACTATTGAATGATTGTTAGTCGACTAAGAATTTCTTTAAATCGAGCACAGCCCTACGATTTTCATTTATTGAAATTCTAGAAGTACTGAAATTTACTTTTCCTTCTTTAACAAAAGCAAAAGTTGAATAATACACACTTCTAGAGACAATATATCATGGGACATTTCTAAAAAAGTAATTGAAGAACGCACATCACATGTCAGTCAGTAAGGCATTTATTTCATTTGTAGAGAGGAACATAAGATGGATTTTCTGCATTTTCTGCTTTCGCTCCGTTTTGCTGGAAACAGATACGATTTCATAAAACATAAATTCCAGGGAAAAGAATAGATTTAAAAAAATCCTCACGATACATACGATTTTCGATGTTTTCCCCCCACCCCCTATAAAAAGACTGTTCCAACTTCGTGTTTAAACACAGTGACGAGACTGACCTGTGGACACTTGGCGGCCGGGCCCTGAGCTTTCAGCCAGCGCTGGATGCAGGTGAAGCCGAAGAGGTGTCCGCAGCGCAGAGCGGACAGCCGGTGCTCGCCCGCTGTCGTCCACGCCTCGAAGCAGATGGAGCAGATGTCGCCCTCGCCCTCTTCGGCCTGGGGCGGCTTGGCAGACGCCGAGGCCGCGGGGACCGGCTAGAGGTGGGGGACACGGTGAGAGTTTTTAGATGAAAACAGATGTTGACAAAGCTTTCATTCGGGGACATAATTAGAACTTAGACAACAACAAAAAAAGAGGAATAAATTGCCAATATAAAAAGGAAAAACATTGCCATTGGTTTTTTTGTGAAATTCTTTTATTAGGATAACCCCTCGAGATGTACCATCTCGTTTTCGAGGGGGTCCTGAATAAAATACAACAAAAAACATTACAGACATACAAACATAATAAACAAAACACAAAAGAAACAGATACAATAACACACACACACACACACACAAAAAAAACACACACACAGAGCCTACAATTACAACATAATAAATAACGATACATCAACGTATAGCCAAACGTTACTGTGGAAAGACAGTGAAATTAAGTGGTTCAATAAGAAAAGAAGAGTGAAGAATGAGATACAACTGGAGAGAATTAAAGTCTACATGTACAGTTAGTATGAAAATGAATTGCCAAGGCATGTTTAAACAAATCGTAATAACACCATATTGTGGCATTAGAGCGTAACTCTCGCCGAAATGCAACCTAGGGTCTTTTTGTGAATGTACCCCGAGACAAACTTTCATTTAAAAGCATAATTAGGACGGAAACGCCACTTTTACGATTGGCCATCTTGCCAGTCAAAATGTGTCTATCTCCGAAGGCAATGTAACAGGGAGGAGAGAAAAAATGGCTTAGTTCCATATAAATGCACGGATAATTCGTTGTTTTGTCGTTAGTGAAAAACAATACTGATCTTGTAGTTGAAGGAAAAAAGGAGCCTCATATAAGAATGACATTTCCTCCTATGGCACATGTGTCAAACTCAAGGCCCGCGGGCCAAATGCAGCCCCTCGCAGATTTTAATCCGGCCCGCATATCAATTTAGGTTCACAATCAATTTTGGCCCGCCTAGTTTTTTTCACTTTTGCAGACGCTTTTGGTGCCTTTTTCCAACGTTTTGGGGGCCTTTTCCGGCGTTTTTTCCAATGTTTTTGTTGCTTTTTTTCTTTGATGGCTAAGTTAATTTTTTGGGGCTTTATGTCGACCAAACTGTAAGTAAGAATGTATGAGACACGCAATATTCCAGTAAAAGATCCTTGACTTTTTCGATGAAATAAAAGCATGTGAATAAACTAAACATGTCTGGCCGTTGATGTGATTCTTAGTTTCCAGTGTGGCCCTCTGGGAAATTGAGTTTGACACCTCTGTCCTATGGAGTCTGTTCATTCACATAAACACTTTTTTAACTGCTAAAGTGAGTCGTTAAAACCTTTTTTAGTAAACTCTGTGAACACAACCAATGTTGTCAATGCTGTGTCCATGTGTAGAGCTCCTGGTGATACTTGGAGCAAAGTCTCATGTTGTGTCGAGCCTTCTTAGCGTTTTAAAAATAGTGATTTTGATGCGATCATAGTAGTGCCCTAGCACTCCCATTCAAAAGGCCATTTGAACGAAAACGAGAATACGGTAAATCTTAAAAGTGGCGTTTCCGTCCTAATTATGCATTTAAACGAAAGTTTGACTCGGGTACATTCACAAAGACCCTAGGTTGCATTTTGGCGAGAGTTACGCTTTAAGAATCGTGATGATATTGTATAATGGGGCATCTGGTGCTTCCCATTAGGGCTGCACAATATATCGTTTTTTATCGTTATCGCCATATCAACTGGCGCGATAAATACATCACGAAAGGCTGCCACATCGCGACGGACACTCAGAGATTTTTTGGATTAGTTGTTTGATCTAAACAATTTCAGAAAAATGTGGACCAGCGTTTCCCAAAAACGTCCTCAAACGTCTTGTTTTGTCCACAACTCAAAGATATTCAGTTTACTGTCGCAGAGGAGAGAAGGAACTAGAAGATATTCACATTTTAAGAAGCTGCAATCACAGAAAAATGGCCCATAATAATTAGTTGTTATCAAAAAAAAAACTCAGCGGTCTCACTGAAATAATTTTTCGTCGGGCGAGGGCAGCCTGTATTTGTACCAAAGTTACACAGCAAACCCTTTAAACTAACAGAAGATGATGGAGAACAAGCCAAGCGACGGGAGTGAATATCAAATATACGGAGTAACATCGTTAGCTCTCTGTTTAATGACTTATTTTAAATTAGCTCTGGCAAAATATGTCGTCGGTGAAATGCAGAACACAAGCAGGACACCTGGCTCTAGGAAGAAGAGGGATGGAAAAGGTTTGAATGCTACCTGGACGTTCTGATTGGACGTTTCTGTCCTCTCGCCGTCTGCAGCTGAACCGGAGTCTGGACAAAGACGGAAAAAAGAAAAGAAAAGAAAAGAAAATTAAACTGGACTCTGACAACACAACACAGACTACGCATTGGTCTGTGGACATTAAAAAGGGCTGCTGATAGCTAACGAGTATTTTCCCTGTCAATTAATCTGTTTGATTATTTTCTCGATTGATGGATTAGTTGCAGCTTCTTTCCCACTGCCATCACTCTGGTCACTGGGGTCATCCCCACTGTGGCCACCCACCCACTTCTCCTCACCTTACATACTTATCAGTCCAATATGCATCTTTGCACACTACTTTGGCACTTTACATCCCACTCCATGTGTACTTGTCTTGATATTATGATTTATTTGTATATTTGTATATTATGTTGATATGTGCCAATATGTATGTTGTTGTCTCTATTGTACAGTATGTGTCTATATTCTATCTGCCTATTGAATGTTTACTACTACGTGTCTATTTGTTGAATGTATAGAGAGTTAACACATACCGAAGTCAAATTCCTTGTGTATGTACGTATACTTGGCCAATAAATCGGATTCTGGGTTATCTATTACATTTTAGAAAACGGTGAATAAATGTGGATCAGTGTCAAATGTCTACAATCAGAGAAATTTTACTTTTTTCATAAAAAATAATGATGATGATTACTAGTAGGGCTGTCCTCGACTAAAGATCTTCTTAGTCGACTAACACTTATAGGATTTTGTCGACTAATGGATTAGTTGATTTAATTGACAGAGCTGTGCTCTTTGAGAGGTGGTTAAGACTAGAAAAGCACAATATAAATGTAGTTAATTAACCATCTGTAAAACTGAGTTTCTCCACAATTAATCCTGCAAAAGCACCACTTTAAATCTTGTGTTTACCAGAAATGTGCTCAGAAGTTTCTTGGAAATAAGTAATTAAGCATGAATAAGCATAAAAAATGACTAATCGACTAAAGAAATCTTAGTCGACTAAGACCAAATCGACCGATTAGTCGACTAATCGACTAAGAGGTGGCTGCCCTAATTACTAGTTATCAAAAATAGTTGGCACTTTATGTAATGGTTGGCAACTAATGGATTCATCTGTGCAGCTCTAGACATAAAGTAGTTGTGCTGGTCAGACTCACTGGTTGGACCAGCTTCCTGTGGTTGTGCGTGTTGGACGGAGGCGTTGCGGCGAGGACTAGCAGCCAGCGCCGGGACGACGGGCTCCGGAGCGGCAGCCGTGGCTTCTCGGTTGCCCCCCTCCTCTTCCTCCTCCTCTTCCTCCTCGTCAGACTCGCTGACCTCGGTGGTGCTGCCGGACTCTGGCTGAGCCACGCTGGCGGCCGGCGCTCGGAGCAGGAAGTCGGGAAAGCCTCTGGAGGGCGCCGCAGTCTGGCTGGGGTAGTGCACCCGGAGGCCCTGCCTGCAGCAGCACACACACACGTCTGTATTGCTATCTTTGTGGGGACATGTCATTAACATAATGCATTCCCTAGCCCCTTACCCTCACCTTAACCATCACAACTAAATGCCTAACCTTAACCCTTACCCTAACCTTAACCATCACAACTAAATGCCTAAACTTAACCCTTACCCTCACCCTAACCATCACAACTAAATGCCTAACCTTAACCCTTACCCTAACCTTAACCATCACAACTAAATGCCTAACCTTAACCCTTACCCTAACCTTAACCATCACAACTAAATGCCTAACCTTAACCCTTACCCTCACCTTAACCATCACAACTAAATGCCTAACCTTAACCCTTACCCTCACCTTAACCATCACAACTAAATGCCTAACCTTAACCCTTACCCTCACCTTAACCATCACAACTAAATGCCTAACCTTAACCCTTACCCTAACCTTAACCATCACAACTAAATGCCTAACCTTAACCCTTACCCTCACCTTAACCATCACAACTAAATGCCTAACCTTAACCCTTACCCTCACCCTTAACCATCACAACTAAATGCCTAACCTTAACCCTTACCCTAACCTTAACCATCACAACTAAATGCCTAACCTTAACCCTTACCCTCACCTTAACCATCACAACTAAATGCCTAACCTTAACCCTTACCCTCACCTTAACCATCACAACTAAATGCCTAACCTTAACCCTTACCCTCACCTTAACCATCACAACTAAATGCCTAACCTTAACCCTTACCCTCACCTTAACCATCACAACTAAATGCCTAACCTTAACCCTTACCCTCACCTTAACCATCACAACTAAATGCCTAACCTTAACCCTTACCCTCACCTTAACCATCACAACTAAATGCCTAACCTTAACCCTTACCCTCACCTTAACCATCACAACTAAATGCCTAACCTTAACCCTTACCCTCACCTTAACCATCACAACTAAATGCCTAACCTTAACCCTTACCCTAACCTTAACCATCACAACTAAATGCCTAACCTTAACCCTTACCCTAACCTTAACCATCACAACTAAATGCCTAACCTTAACCCTTACCCTCACCTTAACCATCACAACTAAATGCCTAACCTTAACCCTTACCCTAACCTTAACCATCACAACTAAATGCCTAACCTTAACCCTTACCCTAACCTTAACCATCACAACTAAATGCCTAACCTTAACCCTTACCCTTACCTTAACCATCACAACTAAATGCCTAAACTTAACCCTTACCCTCACCCTAACCATCACAACTAAATGCCTAAACTTAACCCTTACCCTAACCTTAACCATCACAACTAAATGCCTAACCTTAACCCTTACCCTCACCTTAACCATCACAACTAAATGCCTAACCTTAACCCTTACCCTCACCTTAACCATCACAACTAAATGCCTAACCTTAACCCTTACCCTCACCCTAACCATCACAACTGAATGCCTAACCTTAACCCTTACCTTCACCCTAACCTAATTCTAACACTAATCCTAAAACCAAGTCTTAACCCTCAAACAGCCCTTTAAAAGGCTGTGCAGACCCCACAAGGATACTGTAGTCCCCGGTTTTTGGACCACACGAAAATAGTAAAACGGGTACACACACACAGACACACACAGACACAGACACAGACACACACACAGACACACACACAGACACACACACAGACACACACACACACACACCTCAGCAAGACGCTCGACTTTCTGACAAAGCACAGCTGCTGAGAGGAGACTGGAGGATCTGAACCCGGTGTAGAAACAGACTGCCGAACAGAGCTACATTTAAAAGAACTATTTAGGACGCAGCCACCAAGACACAGACAACGCCGTTGGTCTTGAGGAGCTGAAGTACTTAGACTGCAGACTCTGGGGCAGCTCAGCTGGTTGAGCGTGCACTAGGGCTGTCAAAATTGCTCAAAAATGACGTTCGAATATTCCCTCTAAAAAAAAAAAAAAAACACAGAATATTCGAACTATTCGAACATCTGGTTGCGCATGCATTCAAGGTGGCGCGCGACAATGTGACGACAAAATTATGTAATATCCGGCCGGCGCGTCCGATTTATAGCGCTCGATCCGAGGTCGCGCACGGCTCTTTTTTTCAGCAGCGCGACAAAGCGGAAACAGGAAGCCTGAATGAGTTCGCCAACAACAGGATACCAGGACTCTCAGAGTGACTGCAGGTCTCTCTGGTAAAATTACCGGGATAAGATGAGTTATTTTATGGTGAATGAAAGGCTCGATCCGACAAAGTAGGTCAGTGAATCAAATCGAAGCATTGACGGCAATGCTGCTGCCAGTTCTGCCGTTGTTTACCTTTTTCTTCTTCCTATTCTAGTCCGTAGAAAGGGCAGCGTCGGTAGCCTTTGCTCATTACCGCCTCCTCTGTTCAGGAGAAGACTGCAGCTAGTGTCACGACCAATATTCGTTGACAGCCCTAGCGTGCACCCATATATTTTTTTTCAAAACTTCACACAGACAGCGTTTGCTGCGATATTAAATTAATATTGAGGCGAAAGTGGTCGCGGTGCTGTTGACGTTACACTTCCTGTAAGTCAAGCAGGCACAACGTTGGTTTATCTGCCCTGGGGACTGACTGACAGGCTGAAGGCAGCTTGATTTCTACAGCACCTTTCAGCTACAAGGCAATTCAAAAGGGCTTTACATGAAACATTAAAGAGCAATTAAAAACGGTCATGATGAAAATACAACAGGCTAAAAAAAGAATAATATAAATACAAGAATAAAAGTTACAGTGAGTAAGAAATGAATAATTATTCAATTCAAGGTTGTAGGGCAGGTTTGGGAGGAGAAAGGGAGGGGTTTATTTTTATTTTAGTAGCCTAAACAATGCATGTTTAATTGTAAGTTGAATTCATTGTAATTGTAGAGTGAGAGAGACTAGAGCTGGTATATTTTTTTAATATTTGTACTGTCATGACAGCGACGGTATCGTCAGTTTACCTTCTATGTTGCATCTCCAAAAGTGCAAAATAAAATGTGAAACTAAATTTGAAACAGCACATTCTAATTTCTGCATCTATTATCAAAGTGTTTATTAGTAAAACACTGGAAATTAGTATAAATGTGAATATTTGGTTGGCATGTTGATTTACGGTGTGTGTGCCCCTAAATTTTGTGGTTGCACCCCTAAAATTTTCAGTTGGGGGCCACTGTGCTCCTAGTGAAAAAAAGTTAGTCTGGAGCCCTGTTTTATTAACCCATTTAGGCCTAAAACGCCTGCTAAAAAAGGCCTTTTTATGCCTAAGTACTTTTCTGTAAACCCCCTCCCAAAACCTAAGGGTTTCCAGAAATATTTGTAAAAAGCCTACTAAAATCTTAATTTCTCAGGCTCTATAGCAGATAAAAACATGAAATAAAAAGCATTTGAGAGCTAACTTCTTTGGCTTTCAACTTGACTGACTTTCTTGGCCATAATCTTCAACTGCATTTAAAAAAATCTATAAACAACAAAAATGACGCAGATGCGTGTTCAGGTCTTAAAAGGTAAACACACACAGATGCGTGATCAGAGGCCTGTACTACAAAGCAGGATTTGGCGTTAACGAGCTAACTTAAGGCTCAACCCAATGATTTTCTGTACTACGAAGGTGGATCAGTTGTTATCGGGTTCAATCACCGTGGTAACTCATGCTGAACACCTAACCTGGTCGGGAGCAGGTTAAGTTGGAGATCAGAGATCAACCGGTGTTAAAGCACCGCCTACTGACCAATCAATAGGTTGATTGATAACGGCGTCACCATTCTTAAAGAAGATCAGGCGGAGCTCGGTGCAGAGAGAGAGAGAGAGGGGTGCGCTCATAAAGGCCTTGAACCGAGGCTTCTCTGTGCGTTAGTTCTGGGTACCTGATCCTCCTCCGCATTGGTGTGCCATGAGCGGCTGAAGGCGAAGCTGCGGAGCCGCTCACCGCTCTCTGACTGAACGCCCAGGTGGCAGGAAGCCTGGGAGGCGCACGAGCCGCCGTTGGCCCTCTCTCGTTGTCGTCCTCGTCGTCCTCGTCCACCTCGGTGCTGCTGCCGGAGTCCGAGATGACGTGCGGTGCGTTGGCGTCCGCGGCAGCAACCTCTCGCTGTCTGCCACCTCCTCCCTGCAGCTCCCCGGGGGAGTCCACCTCCATGGCCTCCATCTGCACAGCAGGTTAGACGGTTAATGATCCCCTCTGGCTCTTAATTCCTAATTCCTGTTCAGCTTTTAGGCTTAGTTTTCAACATTAAGGTACAGTACAGGCTGAAAGTTTGGACACACCTTCTCATTCAATGAGTTTCCTTTTTATTTTCATGACTATTTACATTGTAGATTCTCACTGAAGGCATCAAAACTATGAATGAACACATATGGAATTATGTACTTAACAAAAAAGTGTGAAATAACTGAAAACATGTCTTATATTTTAGATTCTTCAAAGTAGCCACCCTTTGCTTTTTTTGATAACTCTGCAAACCCTTGGTGTTCTCTCAATGAGCTTCATGAGGTAGTCACCTGAAATGGTTTTACCTTCACAGGTGTGCTTTGTCAGGGTTCATTAGTGGAATTTTTTCCCTTATTAATAAAAAAGCAAAGGGTGGCTACTTTGAAGAATCTAAAATATAAGACATGTTTTCAGTTATTTCACACTTTTTTGTTAAGTACATAATTCCATATGTGTTCATTCATAGTTTTGATGCCTTCAGTAAGAATCTACAATGTAAATAGTCATGAAAATAAAAAGGAAACACATTGAATGAGAAGGTGTGTCCAAACTTTTGGCCTGTACTGTATAAAGCCAGCCATTGCCTCATAGTGACCTCTGAACCCCACGTTTCCTGTTCTTAGCCCGAGGTTCTCAGGAGCAGCTTTGCTGGCTGCAGCTTCTCCGCCGTAGCTCGACGCGCACCTCCAAAAGCGTGTAACTTTGCGTCGAGACGACGCAGACTCGCAAGGGCTGTGATTGGTCAACTCGCCCTGTGTGTTAATAGTGGTTGTTTCAAGCAGCCTACTGTGGGGAGTACCAACATGCTAGTTCACTGACTAGTTCAGTTTAGCAAATAAACTCAGACATATTGTGGTTACAATGACGGGGTTATCCCCGTTTGTAAAGTGTCTACGTGTCAGTAACGTTTTGAAATTAGCACTTCGCCAGCAAGCAGTACTTTGTGGGCAGTTGTGCTAAAGTTAGCTTTGCTAACATAACATAAACTGGCTGGCAGACAACCTCAGGCTTATTTTCTGGTTACAATAACTAGGTCACTGGATTTTACTGGGTCCATTTCTCGATACTTTTTACAAAATCTAAGCAAGAAAAGGCCAAACAAATAAGATTCATATTTTAGCACGACAGTCTACGGTAAGGATGGGCGTATCGATCCTGTGGTATCGATAGATCGATATACTCACGCTACTCATTTGGCATTGATTTCCTTAAAAAAATATCGATATAAACTAAAAAATAGTAATTGGGGGTGTATGCATCACTTTCAGCTGTTTTAGATTACTTACTTACATTACTATGTGCCGGGACACCCCTGTATCTGGCGGCGTATTGAGCTGGCCCATGTCACGAGACAGGAGACGAGCGAATGAGCGTCAACGTGCGACACAGCCGACAGCCAAGGCCAGCCCATCACTACTAAGATTGGTCTTTTTTTGAGAAATAAGAAAAGGGAAAATGTGTATGTTTTTGTTCATATTTAATTTATTTCATTCATATGTTATTTATTTCAATTGTATTATTATGTATTGACCATAATATTATAATTTGTATAAATGGTCTGTATTTGTCTTGTGATTTGTCTTAAATGTAATAATCTTTTTACTGACAAAAATTGCCAATAAGAAATTAACGGTATCGATATCAATGAAAATGCAAGAAAAAGTATCGGTATCGTATCGAATTGAATCCTAAAAGTGTGGTATCGCCCATCCCTAGTCTACGGGGGTTTGCCATCCTGAGAGTACAGATCCATTTGTCCGACACGACTGAAGCGTGGTGTCGAAACGTCATTCAGCCGTGGTTGATGCTCCACGCCCCTGACCGGCAGCTGATTGGACGAACGCGTGTTGCGGGTCTGGCTACTCGAGAATTTCAACAGAGTGTCACGGCGGCTCGTTGAGAATACGATCTCGTATTTTACAAAATTAGTTCACCGAAACGAGAAATAGGCCGTGCAGTTGCTGAATCTGTCTTCATTTCAGATCGACAAATTCAGTCTGAAAGATTTTCGTCTACTTCTATTGGATAGTTGCGTTCAATGGATTCATTTGCATAAAGATGGGCGTCGGCCAGCTTTCTGACGCGCAGCGTTTTTTCCCAATGCAGCGGTGCCTTCCCAGGATGCTTTGCAGGCGCTTTGAAGTCGCTTGACTTCACCCATAGGAATAGAGTGGAGCGCGGCGGTCAAATGGATCTGTACCGTCAGTTAGGGCTGGGCGATATATCGATATTATATCGATATCGTGATATGAGACTAAATATCGTCTTAGATTTTGGATATCGTAATATCGTGATATGACCATAAGTGTCTTTTCCTGGTTTTAAAGGCTGCATTACAGTAAAGTGATGTCATTTTCTGAACTTACCAGAATATTGTAACTGTTCTATTATTTGCCTTTACCCACTTAGTCATTATATCCAAATTACTGATGATTATTTATCAAAAATCTAAGTGTGAAAATATTTTGTATAGATATATATAACCTGTTTATTATTTATTCATTTGATTTTGCAACTGTTCACTGAAATTGCCGGTTTCTATGAAACTACTTGTGACATGTCATATTTGGCTTTGACTTGAACTTTGCGGAAAAAAAATATCGGGATATATATCGTATATCGATATTCAGCCAAAATATATCGGGATATGACTTTTGGTCCATATCGTCCAGCCCTACCGTCAGTACCGTTTCGGTACAGACACAGGCGACACTGCCACACACACCCCCTGGCGTTATGGCGGTGAAATGCACCGCGATTAAGGGTGGGAATCACCAGAGGCCTCACGATATGATATCATCACGATACTTATGTCACGATACGACATTATTGCGATTTTAAACATATTGCAATATTCTGCGATATATTGCAATGTATTACTTTTTTTCCAACTTCAAATTTTTCCCAATTTCAAATGATGTCCCCAAAGGAAAATGTTGTCAACATCTGTTTTATCTAAAAAGGAACATTTCTCTGTCTGTTCATCTCACTTCAGTTTTATTGCTGCAAAATGGGATTGTCAAGCGGACAAACTGACCAACACATATATCATAAAAGATCGATACTTGGCATCTGTGTATAGATACAGTATTGCCACGAAAAATATCGCGATACTATGCTGTATCGATTTTTTCCCCCACCCCTAACCGCGATGCAAAGCAACCCCGACGCAGCACTCCGAAAGGGTCACGATGCCGTAGGAGCATAAAACATCCTTTAGACCTCTTACCCGAGGACCGCAGGTCAGCGAGCCGTAACATTTGGAAACTAATAGATGGATTCTATAGACAAAAGAGCTTTTTAAGTTTGTGTTTTGATGTATCTTTTTATAGTAATTTACAGAGTTTTACACTCAGGGTATTGCTTTAAATGCGTGTTTGCATTTTGTGAAACACAGTTGTTAAGAAAGTTAGTACATTTGCCACACATAGCCTTTCGGCAAACACCAAACCCTGCTCCACTAGTTGATGGTGCAAAACTAAAGTGCAGATAAAGTCTGCTTTTGGGACTGATGAAGTCTAACTCGCTGTCAAATATAATTTAGCTGATACTTTAAGGTCACTTGACTCGGTAGTATAATCCTGAAGACAAACCTCCTTTTTTAAAGTGAAAGTAAAAAGTTACCCTCATTAAGCTGGGATACATGTAACCTGGTTAATATCTACACACTGGACAGTAAGGCTGCTATTACATCGAGGTAATAAACAAGTCTCTTACAGACGAATACCGTGTCCGCTTCTCCTTGCAGCGTGCTCTCACAGTGGAGCCAAACTATGCTCAAACTAACGGTAGCGTTAGCTGCACAAAGTCAAAAGTTACACAACCTGCATGCTGTGCTAACGAGCTAGCTTATGTTGATTTGCAGTGCAGTAGATGGCAGTGACAACACGCCCAGCGAAGTATGGATGTCTCTTGTCGACTGTTCAATAAATTAGCTACCTTTGAAATGTATTAATGGATGTGTCATCTGTGATGGCAAACACCTCCCGTTGCGTTCTCCGGGGGCCAGCCGGTAACGTTACTTTCTGCGGCTAAACACCGAAGTAGAGACCGATATTGCAGCGGCCTCCCAGCAAAAACAAACCAGCAGTAACACTAACATTTGCATCTGGTATTGTATGTATATGTATGTATATAGTTAATACGATAGTGAACGATTTAACTTCTTAGCTTGTATGCAACGTTATAAAATAGCAGAGAATAAATAATAATAATAATTCGACTATCCGTTGGTTCTGAATCCCGTGTAACCACGGACGCTTGAGCTAAACTTATGTCACGTTTACGTTAGCTAGCTAGCATTTGTGATGCTGCCAACATGCGTTTAACACCTTAAATTACGCTTTTGTTAAAGTCAAAATATGAATAGCTGAGGGTGGTATGAACTCAGATGTTGTTACTGTAAATACGCTTAAGAAAAGGAGTCAGCTTGTTAGCTAGTTCGTTAGCGCGACTAACGTTAGCTAGCTAGCTAGTTAACGTTAACCGTTATTCACCTAGCTACCTGTATGGAGGTGAAGGTTTAACAGCCGCCGATCCCGCTCCGAAGGACCACACAAAGGAACAACATGACTCCACGGCAAATATACAAATCAAACGGGTCTGGTTGAGGTGAGGTTTACGGGTTACTTCCAGCAGTCAGGACCGCGGTCAGGGATCGAATCTCCCCGCGCCAGTTCGCGCTGCCCGCCCCATCCTGTTGCGACGTCACCGCCGAAGATCGTACGTTGACAGGATGAATCACACGCGAAAACAAAAAAAGATGAATCACACGCGATTTGGATTTTTAGCGAGTATGGAAGCCCATATCAGCCAATCTGATAAAGCATCCTGTAAGTCATTATAATGAAAAACGTTGTCAAAATAAAGACTTAGTATCTCAAAATAATGAGAAACTTTATCAAAATAATGACTTACAATCTCAAGGTAATGAGAAACTTTTTCAAAATAATGACTTAGTATCTCAAAATAATGAGAAACTTTATCAAAATAATGACTTAGTATCTCAAGGTAATGAGAAACTTTATCAAAAATAATGACTTAGTATCTCAAGGTAATGAGAAACTTTATCAAAAATAATGACGTAGTATCTCAAGGTAATGAGAAACTTTATCAAAATAATGACGTAGTATCTCAAAATGACTTAGTATCTCAAAATAATGAGAAACTTTATCAAAATAATGACTTAGTATCTCAAAATAATGAGAAACTTTATCAAAATAACGACTTAGTATCTCAAGGTAATGAGAAACTTTATCAAAAATAATGACTTAGTATCTCAAGGTAATGAGAAACTTTATCAAAATAATGACGTAGTATCTCAAAATGACTTAGTATCTCAAAATAATGAGAAACTTTATCAAAATAATGACATAGTATCTCAAAATACTGACTTAGTATCTCAAAATAATGAGAAACTTTATCAAAATAATGACGTAGTATCTCAAAATAATGACTTAGTATATCAATATAATGAGAAACTTGCGAAAAATAACAAGTTGGTATGTCATAATAATGAGAAACTTTCTTAAAATGAATGACTTTCAAAGGCTTCTTGAACAAAAGTTCTTAATTAAAAAACAAAGACGTTTTTGGTTACCAATATGTATTGCACTTTATTAATCCATTCATATTATAGCCATGGAAATAAAATTAAAATGAAAAACCAAAAGCCCCTGCTTTCAAGGGAGCATAAAGACAGGGCAAGTAAAGGGAGTTTTGGCAGTTTGTTTATTGATTTCAGTCGGCATATTTTAACATTAAAACATCATATGTGTGTGTGTGTGTGTGTGTGTGTGTGTGTGTGTGTGTGTTTAGTGTTGTCAACGATATTGCATGTTGATATCGCCACCGTCAGCGTTTAATGATGGAGGTCCTGTCTCGTCTCGTCATTTTTATCGTTAACGAATTTAACACTTCAGCAGAGGTGATCATTTCCAAACACACTTGTGGCTTGATGGTTAACGTTGAAATATGGATTTAATTGCAGGGGTATTTTGCCGACGGTAATGTTATTAGCATAGACGTTGAAGGTTATTAGGTCAGCTCTGAGATTGTCTCGCATTGCACAGCGCTGCAGAGGGAGCTCCGACATTAAGTTATGTTCTGCCGTCTGTGTAGAAGACGTGAATTTACAGCTCACAGCAACTTGTCATGATAAAGTGTCTGGCTTTTGTCTGATATTTAGTGTTAGCAAAATGGTTTTTTATTGAGTTTGCTCTTAGCGAAATGCTCTGAGTGAATTTAAGCTGGGCTTTTATTGTGAAGGGTTGATACAGAAGAGCCAGCGTTACGGTAGCGCCTTTTTTCTCTCAACCTTTTTATTAACATAACATGAAAGTGAAGAATAGTTTGCTTGGTATATCCAGCAATCATGTTACGTTGGAAGCAGTAAAAAGTATACCGCATCCAAAGCTGGTAAAGGGTTACCCTCCCCTGCTGTACAGAGCGTCAGTGGCGCAAAAAGTGGGTATGCGCTATATGCGGCGCAACACCATGGGGGGCGCCAAAGCGATGGTAAAAAAAATATATAGCTATATGTAGCTGCTGTTGTGCTTTCTAAATCATTTTTGAATTTGCTCAATGTTATATAACATTTTAGAGGAGTAACAGGCTAGAGTGACCTGTCTCATGAGATTTCATCATAGAATGTTGACAGAAGAGGGAGCGGGAAGCAGTCTTTGGTGTTTTTTGCACCCAACGTCTCCTCCCAGGCAGCGCGGAAATGGTTATGTTTCATAGACAGTATATAATGGACCAACAGACCCCGTTGCTCTGGACGGAGACCAGTGAAGGATATTAAAAGCACTTTTCCGGTGATAGCCAGCTTTACTGAGCAGCCTCCAACTGAGAGAGACAATGTAAATGTGACGTGAGCAACCTGTTTGAAAGTTGTAAGTCTTCTGGTAGCTGTGCCAAGAGAAATCTCAATCATTCCCAGTCTTACAGAGACGGAGAGCGTAGGTATATGTAAGGAGATAACATCGGCATGGGCTAATTATTGCTAACTAACATGCTAGTTAACATTAGTAATTAATCCTAAACAGCTCATGTAAGTCGAAACTGCCTGCAAGCTTCTCCTGTACTATACGGTAATTCCTCTACTTTGTGACACAATCGTTAGCCTGTCTTTACAAAAGCGTCTGCTACGGAGCCATAACGTGAGCTACAAGGTAATGGAGCCTTTTATACATTGTTGTGTTTCTTTAGAAATAAACAACGGACAAATAGGTCTTTAAACGCTTCAGATGTAAAGTTATTCGCTGTCAAGTGGCGCCAAAATGAATGCTAGTTAGTGGAATGCTAACGGGAGGTGATGGCCAGCAACAAAATGGCGCCATAGGTGGTTCGAGTTCTGAAGCGAAGCTTACCCCATTGTTATGTTTAGGGTTAAGGTTAGGGTTAGCTGCCTGGAAGGCATTGTTGGAGGCAAAAAACACCATTGAGCGTGGGGAATGGGTGGGCGCCGTGAGCGCTGAGCGAGCAGGTACAAGTAGTGAGTTGTCATCGGGGGCTAAAAATAGAAAAATAAAGAGGGAAAAGGAGATGGCATGTCAAGGGATGCGACAGCATTTAAATAAGTGGATGGTGACAGGCAACAGGTAGGAGTGTCTGTTTAAAATGGATGTGTCCATTTGTGCTTGGAGGCTTAAAAATATTTATGTTAACAGACTAGCTAGCGTTTGCTAACACTGGGAATGTATCAGCCAAATGGGGGTTTACGGCTATCTTAGAATATGAAAAACCAAGCCCGTCTACGGGGAGCCTTTTTACAACCTATTCAGCTCCACTGTACCGAATTTGGTTGCAGTTCCACCAGAGTTCCACTGGGGGTGATCGCGGGCGAGTGCAAAATGAATGGGACTCTATGGAGCTAGACGGCTAAATGTGTCTCTTTCGCCTGATTGCCGTTGAGAAATCTCAGATTTGATTGCAGTTTTTGCAAGTTCAACATGGATTATAGGTCGAAAGTTGAATGAACGAGTACTTGTGCCCTTTCGATTTCTTACAGGGCAAGTTGTTGTAGCCCATAACACGCTAGCATTCTGCTAATGAATGCTGATTGGTCAGCGAAGGTCTAATTATGATCGGAGATCCCACTTGACGGCATCCGAAGCGGAACCAGAATGTCAGAGCCTGTCTACGTCCGTCTGTGAATATTTCAGCGTGGTCTTTAAAACATTAGCAAACCAAAACTCTTTCTAGTGTTATGACAGGGAGAGCCTAACCTGTCAGCTGTGTTGTCGATGCCTCGAGAGAAAAAAGGAAGCGACTCAGAGCTTGCCGTAAAGCAGTATCTCTGGCCGTACAATGTTTATGACATCATTGACATTTTAAAAGGCTTTTTAGAACAAAAAAGCCACTTTAAAAAAATCTTAGCCTCCCTTTTCGAATGCAACATTCAAATTGCTAATCACAAAATTATATCATGAGAAAAGTGGATTTTGAGGGGTAGAGCTCCATAGACCACCATTCATTCTGCACTTGCCCGCGAGCACCCTCTAATGGACACAGAGTGGAACTGCAACAAGTTCAGAGGCCGGAAGTTTCCCGAAAGTGAAAGTTCTCCCCCTATTAGAAATTCTCGTGCAAAACCAAGGTTGCAGAGCTTACAACTGTAAAATATAAGGTAGAATGTACAATAAATGACAAGAATCTGGAAAACATAGGCTAACTAATGCAATAACTCTGGTTTATCATGGAATCATGCATTTGACAGCATGCTGTCAAATGATTAAAATATTTAACTCGCAATTAATCGCACATTTTTAGCTATTCTAAATGTCCCATTATTTATTTTTGTCCCATTATTTTTTCTCATTGTGATGCTCTTATTAACATGGAAAAGTGGATCAGCTTGCTTTGTGCAATGTTTTTTTTTTTTATTGAAAACAACATTAGCATATACTGTAGTGTTCAATTTCACACTAACATTCTCACTTGGAACAAATAATCTCTCACACAATGTAACGGGTTTGACGAAGGGGCGGAGAATTGCCATCAGCTGTGCGCTCGGCCTCGGCCATCAGCTGTGAGCTCGGCCATCAGCTGTGAGCTCGGCCATCAGCTGTGCGCTCGGCCATCAGCTGTGAGCTCGGCCATCAGCTGTGTGTTTGGCCATCAGCTGTGCGCTCGGCCATCAATTGGTATTTCAGACTGGACGTGCTGCGATGATAGCCCAGTTCACAACGACAAAACACACACAGATCACTTTGGTCTTGTCAATGGAACCATTTGGCAACTTTTTAAAAGTAAACTTCCATTCAGAATCTTATTGGCGTCCATTTCGGCGTCTCACGCTCGCCATCCACTCAAAACGTAACGTTAGCCTGCTACTCTTTGGCCGGCTTTGTGCCTGTTGTTTTTTTCTAACGTTAATAGTTGTTGCAACAGCATGTGAAAAAACTAGAAAGTTTGCTAGGCCAAAAAGAACATTAATCTCGCGATAAAAAATTCACACTAACCGTTAAAATGGGTTTGCATTAACGCCGTTAGTAACGCGTTCAACTGACAGCACTAATAGATGATAAGAGACTGAAGAGCGATGTGACAGTTATCGAGGCTTCGTATCACTTTTCCTTTTAAAGCCAACTCCCTTATGCCTTCCCCTGGATAACCCTCGCTTCTATGCCCTCTTCTGCCATACAGCAACGCCAGTTGCTGTTAGCGGGTCGGATGGTTTAGCCTATAGAGAGCCAAAGTCCCGCCCTTCTACTTCCGGTCCATGGGACCTATCTTTCGAAAAAATATGAACGAGGGTCAATGGAGAGATAATAATAATTTTTTGATCCAGTTTGAATTGAGCCATGGATTACAAATATGATGTTCGTCAATTTAAAACATTATTTTTCAACCGAAAAAAGTCTCCGTTTATTGTTAAACTGTTGAAGTATAAGACAGTGAAAATACGTAATTAGAAAGACTACAAACTTCATGGATGACGTCTCGCTGAAGCTACGATGTCTGTGTGTATCGTACCGGAGATGTAACGTTACTCTAATGAGCGGAGGATCTCGTGCGTTCTTTTGCTTCTCTGCTGAAAACACTTGACAGGATAAAACACAGCAGGTAAGATAATGTTACATGTGTTGTGGAACGGAGCTAAGCTAGCTAGCTAGCTAGCGAACCAAGCATCAAGCTAGCTAGGTGACGTAGATTGTGTGAAACGGGAGTTGTAGTCCACTGAGCTGTTTCACACAAAACTAAGTGGTACTACGACAAACCTACGGGTAACTGAGACTTTCTTCGGTTGAAAAATCATCTTTTAAATTGCCGAACATCATATTTGTAACCCATGGCTCAATTCAAACGGGATCAAAAAATTATTTGCCTCTCCCCGTTCACTACCGTTCATATTTTTTCTGACTTAAGGTCCCATGAGGTCCACCGGAAGGGGCGGGACTTCGGCTCTCTATATTAAAAGGAGTTATTTCAGATACTTCCCTATATTTTAGTTTATTTTAGAGAGACACACTCACCCGTATTAAAGGGCCCTCGCCTCGGTAGGAAACCCGGTGGCGAGACAAGAGGCTTTGATTAACACCCTAGATGTCGTCTGTAAGTGAAAAACACTGCCCTCAGGGGATCTTTACACCCAAATGATTTCAATTGATTATTCACCTTTGACGGCCATTTCTGCCAGGGTCACAGAAGGTTTCGCTCCGCTGGAAGATCAAAGGAGGTCTGCTTGTCAAGATCGGTCCCCGCCTGGTTGCGACTCACCACAAGCGGTTAAAGAGGAGGCCAAACTGCCCCTGTAGGGGTGTCCCCCGCTCACACGGCCGGATGTGGAGGAAAAAAAGAAAAGAAGTATAATAAAAAGGCACAAAAGATTTACAAGATTCTTTTGGTTCCCTTGTCCAACGCGGACACAGGTATTTTTATTTCAGTAGAAGCAAAAAGTTAAAAAGGCAAATAAGCTAAATAGAAAAAAAATGAAATAAGTTCAATCACTCAAAATGCTCTTAAGCACTAGATGCCCCAAAAAGCAAGAGAGAGCTTCCTGTTGGCGAAGCACTCATATATGTGTACATTTCATGAGGTTTACACCCCCCGTCGCAGCGAGGTGTGTTTTACCACTTTATACGACCTTACAAGGTAATACAATCTTAATGCAAATACAAGGCAGAGCATACATATAGGAAACATTGCATGTGATGATGTTTCCTCTCTATGCACAAAGCAATTCACACAAACATGTCTCTAAGCGTGTTTATAGTAATATCAGTAACACAATGTTTAGCATGATTATATTTTTAAGCAATCATATAGTTTCAGCTGTTTTTGGGTTAATACATTTCAAAAAGCAGTAATATAGTTTTAGCTGTTTTTGTGTTAATACATTTCAAAAAGCAGTAATACAGTTTTAGCTGTTTTTGTGTTAATACATTTCAAAAAGCAGTAATACAGTTTTAGCTGTTTTTTTGTGGATTATACAGAAGTTGTCATCAAGTTACAGCCTGACTATGACTTAACAACAGTGTAAGACTCACACACCTCTTTTAATCTTTTAACTTATGCATGTGTTGACAATTGTGAATGTGAGTTGTAAGACAGGTATTTTTTTGAGCACAGTCTCAGGTAGTACACCTGAATCTCATTGTATGCATCATGCAATTACAATAAAGGGATATCATCTTGTGTTATCTTGTCTTATTTCTTCTCCTGAGGATGTCCCTGACCAGAAACCCTGAGTACTGCTGACGGAGAGGCCGAGGGATGAAGCCTTTTATCACTCCTCTATCTGTCCCAACGCAGTTTCCAGTTTATCCACCAGCTCTGTAGAGAGAGAAAATAACAGTATTAGTTTTATTATTATTATTCTTACATATTTTTGTTTTAGTTGCAAAGTCAATTTGTTTCACAATTTCCTACAGTATTAAAATAATGTTAAGTAAGTACGTACATAAGAATCCACTGTTTTTTTTCAACCTGACTGATGGGAACAACAATCTTTGACATTGGTCAGGTATTAAGCAAGATTGCTGCAGTCGGCAGCGGCGAAACAATTTGCAATGGACAACTGTCCAGCTTTTATTTAACCTCACAAAAGTTATTGTTTTGCCGCTGACAGGCTCAGATTAATATTCTAAGTGTCTGAAAACATTATAGAAAGGATTTCTAAGGAGGTTGACCTTTCTTAAAGAGTAAGATCCTTTTTTTAAACAAAAAACAACTGCGAAATGTAATTTTAGCATCGTAAAATATGAAGATTACACAACTTAATATTATACAACATATTTAGTATGGGGTCTCTGATCCATCTCTCTCAGTTAAGAGGTCCCTGAAAACCCTGATCTACAGATTTTTAGTCATTATAGTGCTTAAAAATAGTGCGTATAGCTGCCGTGAATGAGGCATGCACCCCCCCCTAGATTTGGGCTGAGCCCTGAATGTTTAAAATGTCGGGCTCCTCCCCTGGTCTAAAGGTAACAGTGTACGTACGATGGCAGGGATCGTAAGTTACCTCCAGCGGATGGTCTCTGGAAGGGATCGTGGGCCAGACAGGCGCTGATCAGAACTCCCAGCGGTTTAGGACAGTCGTCAGGGAGCGGCTGTCGGTATTCCGGTTTGCCCACTTTCTTAAGGAAGTCCTTATTTAACCAACCTGGGAGAAACGAAAGAACACATTAAGGATGAAAGACGAAAACAATGATTTTATAGTTCAGTTTAGTTGTATTTTTTAATTTCTTAATATCAGCAGAGCTGTAGGGTGCTAGTGCCGATCGTTAAAATAGGGCCGAAAGGGTGGTTACATAGATAGATCAACACAAAACATACTCCATTCATACTTCTATTCTATTCAATCACAAGTACGGCATTAAGATCATTCATGCACCCAACTATGGACTGCAACGGGGTCCTTTTGTCATAAATCGCTATCAAACCCAAAAGGTGGTGAGTCCTTGATGCTAAAAAACAGAAAGTTTAGGGTTGGATGTTGATCGTTGGGTTCTGCAGGTACACACCTTCATAGGGTTTGCTACGGGTCGCAACTTCCCACATGACGATTCCAAAGCTGAAAGACAACATTTGCAAGTTAGAGGACCTCAATATAACAGAGGACTCCTGTGTCAACTTTAGTCCCTTTCCCAATTGATCATTTTGTAGAGAGCGCTGCGGGCTCGTTGCGGATGACACTCGACTCCTTTCAAAACAGAAGATGATGAAACAAAGGAAGTTAGCTCATTGGCATAACTCCCAAACCCGTAATTTAAAAAACTTAATAAATAAATGGCGTTTCACCATGTGAAAGAATCTCGTTTAGACTGGCAAGACAGTCTTCAAGCGTATAGGAAGGCCCTCCAAAATGCTCATCATTAACAGTTTTATTTATTTTTATAAATTCTTTTTTTTTTAATTTTCAGCATTGTAGCCAGGCCGATAACTGATATTAGGCCAACAATAGATCAACATACATATTTGTTCAGTATGCCTCAAACATGGCATCAAATCATGAAATTCATTCAAACATTTCAAGTATAATGGTTTCTAAGTCAAATAATATTCTTCAAACATGCCAGCAGGAGCAAACACAAGCCAAGCACATCTTCAAACACATCCTTTAACCTTTCCTTCTCTTAAAGAAGAAAAAAAAAAAAATTCTTTAAGAGAGCTGAATCCCACCACCTTTGCGTAATTTGGAGAGATTGACTGGGTGTATTTATCACATGGAATGAATAGTATATATTTGTCAGTGTATTTGTGAGTGAATGTGTGCATGTTTGAGAGAGAGAGAGAGAGAGAGAGAGAGAGAGAGAGAAAAAGTTATTAATATTGGTGAGTGAATGTGTGCCTAGCTTTATTCACATACTTACATCTGTGTGTGTGTGTGTGTGTGTGAGTGAGAGAGAGAGAGAGAGAGAGAGAGAGAGAGAGACAGAGCAGTTTGTGTTGTGTGTGTAATATGTATGTATGTGCGTGCCTAGTTTTATTCGCTCTTACCGCCACCTTGAGCAAAGAGGGGAGGGTGTGCTTATTCATTTCCCCAAACTGAACTGTACATCACAAACGTCCAAATAGTGGTTCAGCTGAATATGGGGACTGGAACCCGAATCTTTCCCAATTTGAATTGGTGGTGGTTGACGTCTGACATTTTTGTAGTGCAGACCTTGCAAACTGCCGTTCGTTTCTTCTTTGCCTGGTCAGATGTGTATCCTTATAGCCAAACTTTATTATTTTTGGTGCATAGGGGTCCATGGCGTTAAGTTACTATCCGTTGCCAGTCTCCTTTACTGCAGGTCTTCTGCCGTGTGCCACGTCATCATATCAACGGGTTCCCGCGCATGCAACAGCACTAAAATCGTAACGTTAACTCCCCCTCAATATCAGAGGGAAAAAATATGTATTTATTAAACAGAAAGTCAAGTCATTTCAAGTCATTTGACTCAAGTCTAAGTCAAGTCTCAAGTCATGAATATCAAGTTAAAGTCAAGTCTTTTATGAATGTTTATCAAGCAAGTCTCCAGTCCTAAAATTTGCGACTTGAGTCTAACTTGAGTCAAATCATGTGACTCGAGTCCCCCATGTCTAGGCGGCGCTAAGCGCCGGAGGGAGCCCCGGTGCCGCTGCACATTAGCCTCGGAAGAAACTTGTTTTGGTGGAACGTGTGTACGTTCAAAGCTTGTGTGTTCATTCATAGTTTTGATGCCTTCAGTGAGAATCTACAATGTAAATAGTCATGAAAATAAAGAAACACATTGAATGAGAAGGTGTGTCCAAACTTTTGGCCTGTACTGTACTGTATGTATGTATGTATGTATGTATGTATGTATGTATGTATGTATATATATATATAAAAAATGGAATTGAACTTTAAGGAAGCTGTTGGTAACACAATCCTGGTTGGTATCTGACCTGTAAATCTCGCACGCTTTGCTGTACTTGCAGTTGATGTTGACCAGCATCTCCGGAGAGGAGTAGGCCAGACATCCGTGCGCGTTTGCCTTTGTTGTCTTTTTCAGCGATGTCTCAGTTTTAGCCAGCTCAAAGCCTCCCAGCTGAAAACCACAAGAAAAACGTTAATTCCCCCCTCCCAATGCATTAAACCCTGTCCTCGGTGGACCGTCAGCAATCCCAGCATGCGTTGGCCTCAGTACCTTGACTATGTAGCCTTCAGACACCAGGAACTTGCTGCTGTTGATGGATCCATGAACCTTAGATTTGTCTTCAGTGTGGTGCAGCCTAAGAGACGACAGACATCATCATCATTAACCATAAACCAATACTGGTTTTCTTTTCTTTTTCCAAGATTATTTTTTGGGGCATTTTTAGGCCTTTATTTGAATAAGACAGCTTAGACTCAAAAGGGGAAGAATGACATGCAGCAAAGGGCCGCAGGTCAGAGTCAAACCTGCGGTCGCTGAAGTCGAAGAGTAAATCTCTATACATGGGTGCCTGCTCTACCAGGTGAGCTAACCAGGCGCCTCAATACTTGTTTTCTAAACAAGCTCGCTTCATCAATGGTTTTGTTTTGAAAGGAGGAAGTTACTTTAGAAAAAAAGCATATATTGCTGGACTCGAATATTTGTCGAGACCAATGGCCAAGTCTAAGACACCAGGAACTTGCTGCTGTTGATGGATCCATGAACCTTAGATTGGTCTTCAGTGTGGTGCAGCCTAAGAGACGACAGACATCATCATAATGATGGAACCTTCCATCATTAACAATAAATCACACAGATAGAATTTGAAATGTTATCTTTATCATCCACCTCTAAAAGTCAGATCACACAACATGCATACATTTACTTAAGTGTTAAGTTCAAGTTTGAGGTACTTTACTCGAGTATTTCCATTTCATGCTACACTATACTTCTACTTCAGGAGTAGTTGAAACTGAGTCAAGACCGAGTCCAAAAGAGAGACAGACAAGACCGAGACAGGAAACAAATAATCAATCTTCTACACAACTTTTTTACTTTGTTTACAAATTATGCATAGGCGTAATTTACACATTTAAATTACTATTTATAAAAAAATAAATCACGTTTGAATAGTAATTTCAGCATTCAAATAGTAT
Organism: Perca schrenkii; assembly: GCA_025617405.1. Taxonomy (NCBI): domain Eukaryota; kingdom Metazoa; phylum Chordata; class Actinopteri; order Perciformes; family Percidae; genus Perca; species Perca schrenkii. Next base: position 36,140,561 of record CM046794.1, on the reverse strand, counting down.
TGATTTTTTTACTATTCAAATTATATTCAACTTTCGGAATTCATTCCAACAGCCCTAACAAATAATAAGTTCAAGAATCGGAACATTTTGCTTTTGTATTTTTAAGTAAATCATTTGGCCTAATTTGATCCTAAAGTGTGTTACTATGCACTTGCTTTTTGATTATTACAAATAAAGCAAAATGATCATCTTAAAATAGAACATACTGTCTCTCGCATCACATAAATTATGAAGAGGTAAGTAAGTTGTCTTGAAGAGGATTCTTTTTTTCTGTCTCAATATTGACTGTCTCTCATTTGAACTCTGTGTTGACTCGCTCTCCACTAGTCCTGGTCTTGGACTTGACAAAGCTGGACTTGACTACAGCCCTGGTACAAAGTGCTCGCCGACAAAGTGTCTGTGGCAAAAATGATTGATACAGGTACTGTATATTACTATTTATCCTGACAGCTGACGTGTTGAGCGAGTTGCAAAATCTGGACCCATACAAATCAGCTGAGCTAGACAACATTGACCACAATTTCTTAAAATTATTTGCAAATATCATTGCTTCCCCCATTACCAACCTGTTCAACCGGTCTCTCGCATCTTCAGAAATTCCCGGAAACTGGAAATCCGCCGCAGTCACCCCTCTCTTCAAAAGGGGGAGACACCCTTGTCCCAAACTGCTATAGACCCATATCTATCCTACCCTGTCTTTTGAAAGTCCTCGAAAGCTTGGTCAATAAACAGATTACCAACCACCTCAAATCCCACCGTATCCTTTCCGCTACGCAATCTGGCTTCTGTGCCGGTCATGGCTGTACCACAGCCTCAAGGTCATAAACAACATCACTGCCGCCATCGACAAAAAGCATCATTGTGCAGCAGTCTACATTGATCTGTCCAAGGTCTTTGACTCTGTTAACCATCGGATTCTTATAGAGCTGCAACGATTAATCATTTAATCGATTAGTTGTCAATTAATAACCAACTATTTTGATAATCGATGAGTCGGTTTGAGTAATTTTTTAAGACAAAAGTCAAAATTTTCTGATCCCAGCCTCTTAAATGTGAATATTGTTCTAGTTTCTTCTCTCCTCTGTGACAGTAAACTGAATATCTTTGAGTTGTGGACAAAACAAGACATTTGAGGACGTCATCTTGGGCTTTTGGGAAACACTGATCCACATTTTTCACCATTTACTGACATTTTATAGACCAAACAACTAATCCATTCATCCAGAAAAAAATCAACAGATTAATCGACTATGAAAATAATTGTTAGTTGCAGCCCTATAGTCTTAGCAACAGACTCAACAACCTTGGGTTCGCTCATTACTGCCTTGTGTGGTTCAATAACTTTTTAATCTGAGGGCCTGTTGTCTGAACCTATGGATGTCTCTATGGGGGTCTCTATGCCACAAGGTTTGATTCTCGGGCCGACTCTTTTCTCCCTATACGTCAATGACGTGGCTCTTGCTGCTGGGAATTCTCAAATCCACCTATACGCAGATGACACAATCCTGTACACATCCAGCCCCTCTTTGGATACTGTGCTATAAAACCTCCAGGAGAGCTTCAATGCCATTCAGCACTGCTGAATTTTGGAGAATCCTTCTTAGAACGTGTTTAGCATAAATGCCTCTGTCCATGCTCGTAGATTGCGTGCTGTCTGTGTCGGCCAAAATGTCACACAGGAATATAACCAAAGCTTTAGGTAATCCTGCAAAATGTCTTTACTTTTTAAATCTCACCTGCACAAATAAACTTGTTTTTGCATTTCCCCTTATTTAAATAAACTAGGGCTGTCAAAATTAACGCGTTAATTTTTGCGTTAATTTTTTAATCTTTAACTCGTTAAAAAAAATTAACGAAATGAACGCAGCTGTGTTTGTTTACTTCATGTGGCGGCTGAGAAACGTAATACGTCTACATAACAGCAGGCGGCGCTACTCTGTATTGTTGCCCAAGTAATGAAAACCGGCAGCTGATTGGACGAACGCGTCACATGGGGTTGTTTTCTCCGGATATCCAAAGCCAGACTGTCATGGCGGCCGTTCAGAATACGATCTCATATTGTACTAAAATAGTTCACTGAAACATGTTTCTGAAAACATTTTAAGTGAGAAATAGGCTGTGCAGTTGCTGAATCTGTCTTCAATTCAGCTCAACAAGTTTAGAAGATTTTCGTCAGATTTTGAGAGACTAGTCACCTCATTCCGCTCGCCATTTCCGGGTGAGTCCCGACTGCCCTGCCGGCGACTGAACATAGGCTCGTTGGAGATGAACTGCGCCTCGCCTGTAAAGTAGACGAGAGCCGGCGACAGCGGCCGGGGACGGTGACAAAAATCTGTTCTCAAGTCAGACAGTTTCTAGCAGTTTCCAGCAGCATTCAGCAGGACTAAATAAGCCAAATTGTTGCTGCTGTTGTTCTGAAAGATATTAAACATTCTGAACTTAGCAGAACCTTTCCTTGTTTGTTTTTTTCTTCAAATTTGCAAAGTTAAGTGATTTAGCATTTAAATATCTATTATTATAAGCTTCAGTCTCAATTTAAAAAAGCGATTAATCGCGATTAATTACAGCAAATTGTGCAATTAATTAGTTAATTTTTTTTAATCGATTGACAGCCCTAAAATAAACCAAACACATTATTTATGACTGTAGAGGACTGTACCGGTAGAGTCCGCGTGCCGCGTCCCGACACATACGAGCTTTCATGGTCCAGGAAAGTTTGAGTTTTTTCATCGTCCAGAACCTGACGGAGATTTCCCATCTCACAGTACTCCATGATGAGGAGGAACTCAGGGTTGGGTCCTACAGGAAGTCACAAGAACACATCACATTACTGTCATTTTAAAGGTGCAATGCGCCCAATATGCTGATGCACTGTCCTCTACGTGCTACAGTTGACTTACCCTGCTTGTCCACACAGATGCCAAACATTCGCAGGATGTTGGGCGACTCAAACCGCTTCATGGTTTCAACCTCCTTATCGAAAATCTTCTCCACCGTGCTACATATGGAGACAATGTTTATGTTGACAAACAGTATGTCACATACTCATACATGCTTTTGACCATCAGGTCACTAAGCTTATCCAGTCTAGTTTTCTTCTGTTACGAAACATTGCAAACATCCGTTGTATGTTGTCACCTTCAGATCTAGAACAGTAAATTCAAACATTTGTTTTCTCTCGTACTGATTACTGTAACTCCCTCTACTCATGCCTCAGTCAAGCTGCTCTACAACTTGTAAAAAATGCAGCTGCCAGACTATTAACCAGAACAAGTCGCCGGTCTCATATCAAACCTATCCTTGCATACCTTGATTGGCTTATGGTAAAATTCTGATCCTCTGTCATCTTCAGACAAAACAGCATTAGGTGTCGGAAAAAAAAAACTCTCAAGTCTATGAAAGTCAAGTGTCAGACCAAAAAGCGTCATGTCTCAGAAAAATCTCCCTCAGCTTCAAACAGAACTTTGTCAGAAAAAAGGTTGTCAGAGATGAGGGAGATGTTGATTAGCTTTCTGAATTAGCTAACGTAGATAGCAGCTTTTACAGTGAATGCCCAGTCTCACGGCAGTTCGTGAAACATTCACGTAATTTAATCTATTGATTTGTGTACACAACACGTTTAATTAGGTTTTTTCGTGATATCAAAACGTTTTTTAAACTAATGTATTTCAATGGGAAGCATCTTCTTCACAGCACGATTCTATCTGCCAGTTGGGCTGCAGCAGAGAAGCTGTAAACAGCTTTGCTATTATTGGTGTTTTTAGCCCTATAACCGCTGTTTTAATCAACATTTATTCACCAGATCTTATCATGGTTTATATGTATTTCTTTTAATGTTATTATTTTGGTCTTATTGCCAGGGAAGCTGGATTGCTTTGTTGTTTATTGATATTTTTAAAAGCGTAACGCTACATATATCAACATTTATTTAGATGTTAATGAGGACTTTTGGTCCTAATGCTGTTTTGTCTGAAGTTGACAGAGGTTTTTCTTTGAGGCATTTCCTCATTTAGGTCATCAACACATCCATGATTCATGGAAATGTTGTGTAAAACACAACAAGCCACAAAGAATGCTGGGACTTTTGAGGAACTGTACTGTAAAGTGCCTCCTGACCGATCCAAACACCTGTAGCGCATTTTCAGTAATATTTTTCCTTGTAATTATGTATGGTTTGCAAAAATGGGAACTGCTGCGTCTGTGTAGATGAGAGAAGCAAAGTGTATGCGCTACATTACACGCTATATTATGGCCAAGCATGTGCCCCTAAAATAGCATCTGAATAACGCGCCACTGACTTTAGACTAGCACCACTTACTTTAGACTAGCGCCACTGACTTTAGACTAACGCCACTGACTTTAGACTAGCGCCACTGACTTTAGACTAGCGCCACTGACTTTAGACTAGCACCACTGACTTTAGACTAGCACAACTGACTTTAGACTAGCGCCACTGACTTTAGACTAGCGCCACTGACTTTAGACTAGCGCCACTGACTTTAGACTAGCACCACTGACTTTAGACTAGCACAACTGACTTTAGACTAGCGCCACTTACTTTAGACTAGCGCCACTGACTTTAGACTAGCACCACTGACTTTAGACTAGCACCACTGACTTTAGACTAGCACAACTGACTTTAGACTAGCACCACTGACTTTAGACTAGCACAACTGACTTTAGACTAGCGCCACTTACTTTAGACTAGCGCCACTGACTTTAGACTAACGCCACTGACTTTAGACTAGGGCCACTGACTTTAGACTAGGGCCACTGACTTTAGACTAGCGCCACTGACTTTAGACTAACACCACTGACTTTAGACTAGCGCCACTGAGTTTAGACTAACGCCACTGACTTTAGACTAGCACCACTGACTTTAGACTAGGGCCACTGACTTTAGACTAACGCCACTGACTTTAGACTAACACCACTGACTTTAGACTAGCGCCACTGAGTTTAGACTAACGCCACTGACTTTAGACTAGCACCACTGACTTTAGACTAGGGCCACTGACTTTAGACTATAGCACCACTGACTTTAGACTAGTACCACTGACTTTAGACTAGCACCACTGACTTTAGACTAGCACCACTGACTTTAGACAATGTTTTTCCTGGTCAGTGGTGGAATTGTTTTCTGAAACTGCAAAATAGCACGAGGGAACGTTTGCGCCTGAACACGCCTCCTCTTTTCGCTGAACAGCCCCCCCAGGAGTGCAAGTTTGTTCCCTAATTTACTGACGTGCGTCTGTGGAAGGAAAAGTCTGCTGTGCGTTGGGTGCAAAATAGGAATGATACATGCGTCGGTGTACAAAGGCAATTGCGCTGAGTGCAAGATAGGGCCCCTAAGGTTTTTGCGCACTTGAAACATTTAAACTCTGATTTAGTATTTTTGCAGTAGACTCAATTCAATTCAATTCAATTTATTGTTATTTATAGTGAATTATCACCATGGACCATGGTCTCAGAACACTTCACAACAAAATTGAAAATTTACAATTTTGCCAATATAAAAGGCAAAATTAAATATAAAATCAACAACACAAAAGGATGTAATTGGAATACCACAAGTTAAAATTATTAAAACATGAAATAACACAACAAATGATAATGCAAAATAAACAATAAAACAATGGTTAAAAAAATATAGATTTTAAACATGTCCATAATACTTTGAATAAAGAAATGTTTTAAGTCTTGATTTAAAAATATCCACTGAGCCTGCCTCCCTAACGTTGGATGGAAGACCATTCCAGAGGGAGGGTGCCCGAAAGGCAAAGGCCCGTTGGCCAGCTGATCTTTTTTTTATATTAGGAACAATAAGAAGACCAGCAGCCATAGAACGAAGGGGGCGTGTTGGGATATATGGTGTAAGTAGCTCACTTAAGTAGGCAGGCGCACGTCCCTTTAAGGCTTTATAAGTCAAAAGAAGAACCTTAAAATCAGCCCTGGCTTGCACAGGTAGCCAATGTAGAGCAGCCAAAACTGGTGAAATGTGGCTAAATTTTTTTGTCTTAGTCAAAACTCGGGCTGCTGCATTTTGTACGAGCTGGAGACTTTTGGTCGTACAGGCAGGGAGGGCTGAAAACAATGCATTGCAGTAATCAAGTCTTGATGACACAAATGCATGAATTAGTATTTCCGCATCGTGCATTGACAACATTGGTCTTATTCGAGAAATGTTGCCTAGATGGTAAAAGGCAGTCCTAGTGATGGCCTTTATATGTGGGCGGAAGGTTAAGGTTTTGTCAAAGGTGACACCTAAGTTCTTAACAGTGTCACTCTCTGTGATCACACAGTCATTCAAATTTAAAAAGTGTTTCTCCACTAGGATGCTATATTTGGTTGGCCTCACTATGAGCAGCTCTGTTTTGTCTGCATTAAGCAGCAAGAAATTTTTGCCCATCCAATTTTGAATTTGTGTTAAAGATCACCGTAGGTTACGTTGCCCTTGGGTAGGTAAAATCTTCCACTCAAACTTTAATTCAAAAGCTAGAAGAGTCACCATTTTAATTAACAAAAAAGCAAAGAAAGGTTTTGTTGGTAAATGTATATGCCCCGAACTTCGATGATGTTGAACTCGCTAACAGATTGCTGAGTAACATCCCCTTCTTGAATACACACCTGCTGATCCTCGGTGGGGATCTAAATTGTGTTTTTGACCCAATCTTGGATCGGTCTAATCCTCGAAATCTGACTCAATCTACTATGTCTAAAACATTCTGATTTTATGAAACAGAATGGTCTAATTGATCCATGGAGATCTCGTGGCCCCTCTATTAAAAAAAATCTCTCTCTTTTCCCAGGTGCACCATTCATATTCTAGGATTGATTACTTTATTATTGACAGTACGCTTAATTCATGTGTAAATTCTTCTGACTATTTAGGTATTGTAATATCTGACCATTCAGTTTATTATTAGATATTCAACTTTCTACCTATAAACGTAGCCCACCACTTTGGAGATTTAACTCTCTTCTTTTGGCAGACAAAGAATTATGTGAACTCATTTCAAATTCTATTGATGAGTTCTTGTCTTTCAATCAAAATGACTCCTCTTCATATTCATTGCTAAGACAATTAAATGTTACCAGAGAGGTCAAATTATTTCCTACTCTGCTCTTTCTAATAAAAATATTAATGCTAGGCTTAATGCAATTACATCTGCGATTAGAAACCTTGTTCAAAGATATGCACTGAAGCAGAATTTGATCTCATTTCAACTAAAGAGGCAGAGCGCTTGTTACTACGCAGCCTATGAACATGGCGACAAGGCAAGTCGGTTACTGGCACATCAGTTACGATGACAGGCCACTTCCCGTTTGATACCTAGTATTAAAAACACTTATGACACTATTACTACAGATCTCTTGGAAATGAATGCTACTTTTAAATCATTTTACTCTTTATTATATAAATCTGAATTTCATACAGAAAACACTAAAATTAATAAATTTCTTCAGAACCTTTTGAATCCTGTCATTCATACTAATACTGCCAGGCAAATGGACTCTCCACTCTCCCTTGAAGAAGTATTAAATGCAATTAATGCTATGCAATCTATCAAAGCCCTAGGCCTCGACGGGTTTCCGATTACATTTTTTTTAAAATTTTCCCATTTAATGGGAAATTGGCTCCGCAATTTTTATCCGTATTCAATGAATCCTTGGAGAGTGATTCATTACCACCAACCTTGACACAAGCCACTATTGCTCTCCTTCTCAAAAAGGACAAAGATCAGACCTCCTGTGGTTCCTACAGACCATTGTCTCTGCTTAATGCTGACGTAAAGGGGTTGGCTAAAGTAATTGCATCCCACTTAGAGAATGTGCTTCCTCATATTATATCCGAAGAGCAAAATGGTTTTATAATGGGACGTCAATTGTTTTTTAATACCGTACACTTTTCAATATAATTTACTCAAAATATTCGGCTGAAGTTCCTGAGCTTGTGATTTCTTTAGATGCCGAAAGGGCATTCGATAGGGTAGAGTGGGAGTACTTGCTTGCAGTTTTAAAGAAATTTGGATTTGGTGATACATTTATTTCATGGATTCGCCTCCTTTATTCGTCCCCTAAGGCCAGTGTCCATACTAATGGTGTTTATTCCGATTATTTTGCCCATGGACGTGGAACTCACCAAGGTTGTCTTTTATCACCTTTGCTCTTTGCTATTGCTATCGAGCCTCTGTCTATTACATTAAGATCATCCCCTTTATTCAAAGGAATCACCCGTAATGGAATTGAACATAAATTATCTCTGTATGCGGATGATTTGTTATTGTATATATAACTGATCCTATACTTTCTATCCCTGCTGTTTTAAGTATTCTGGAGAATTTCAGCTCCTTTTCAGGTTATAAATACAATTTGGGGAAAAGTGAGTGTTTTCCCATTAATACTGCAGCATGTCATATACAACAGTCAGATTTGCCTTTTCAATTTAGTCTATCAGGGTTTAAATACCTAGGTATTAACGTGACTCCTTCTTTATCTAGCCTTGCATCTGCTAACTTCACTCCCCTTATCTCAAAGATTACATCCAATATTCAAAGATGGGGTAACCTCCCCCTTTCATTAATTGGCAAGATCAATGTTGTTAAAATGAATATTTTACCAAAATTTCTATTTTTATTCCAGGCAATTCCTCTTTTTTGCCAAAACATTTTTTTGACTCACTTGATAAGATAATTTTGGGGTGGGAAATCACCAAGGATTTGTAAAACTTCACTGCAGAGATGCAGACTTAGTGGAGGACTTGCATTACCTAATTGTTTTACTTACTATTGGGCGGCTCACATCCATAAACTATGCTACTGGTTAAAATCCCCTGGATCCTCTTGGTGTAAATTGGAACTATCATCCTGTAGGGGATCTTCTATACCTGCTCTACTTTATTCCTCTTTACCTACAAAACCTTCTCTATATACTGATAATCAAGTGGTTCTTAACACACTCAAAATCTGGTATCAAGTTAGACGACACTTTAAACTTGTAGCTGCATCTTCCTTGGGTCCTATGAATAACAACTATTTATTTCCTCCATCACTTTCGGACTCGACATTTTCACTGTGGTATGACAAGGGTATAACACAATTCAGAGATTTATATGTAGATGGTGTCTTTGATAGTTTTGCCAATTTGTCATCTCGTTATGAACTCCCTGTTACTCATCTGTTTCGCTATTTTCAAAATCGCAATTTTGTGTTTCCCTAATTTCCCCTCTTTACCTCCAGAGCAGCGGTGGGAAACCATGCTTTCATTTGTCCCTCATCACAGAGGTATCATGTCAAAGCTGTATGACACTATCTTCATTATCACCACTCAAATGCTAAACTTAAGTGTACATGGGAAAGGGAACTGGGAATACAAATACACGAGGAGTCCTGGGAACAGGCCATAGAGAGGATATGATCTACCACCCCTTGTGCTCGTCTTGGACTTATTCAATTTAAGGTCTTATAGAGGATACATTTCTCTAAGTTTAGACTATCTGAACTGTATCCGGAAGTGGAAGACAAATGTGATGAATGCCATGGCTCTCCTTGTCACCTTAGCTACGTGTTTTTTCTTTGTCCAGATTTGAAAGGTTTCTGGGTGGGTTATTTTACTATCATGTCCTCGGTTCTTGGTGTAAATCTCCAACCTTGCCTCTGACTGCTATATTTGGGATTCCCCTCACTTGCACTTAACCCTACACAAAAGGACATTATAGCTTTCACATCCTTACTAGAATGACGCTCCTTATTGTTACATTGGAAGTCTGCTAAATATCCTTCTATCTCCCGGTGGCTCAAGGATGTCATGTATTTTTTTAAACTTGAGAAAATTAAATACACGTTGAAAGGATGTACAGTCCAATTTTTCCATAACTGGCAACCCTTTATTTCCTATTTCACTAATTTAGAGGTACTACCCAATTGAATGTGTGCCTGTTATTGTTGTACCTTTTGTTTTGCATTAATAACCAGTAATATGTGTGTTGGTCGTGGTGAGCTGAGTGGGGGCGTGGGTGGGGGGTTGTTCATTATTTATTACACGGTACTCTGTGATTTAATTTAATTATTTTCTCCTACATTCTTATCAGAGTGTTTTTATTTATTTATTTATTTTCGTTTTTATGTGTGTGTATATGTGTCAGTGTACATATGCATATATGTTTTTAAAAAAAGGGTAAATTGTATCTGTGACTGGAAGTATTGTATTTTTCCAATAAAAAGAAAAAAAAAAGTGACTATTGTTTTTTTATTTTAATTCAGTATTGTCCTGAAACGCGATACAGACCTGGTGTTCACAGTCTCAATGTATCTCTTGATGGCCACCGCAAAGTGGCGGTACGTTCCTCTGTACATCACTGATGTTTCTGTTTCTATGAAGGGCTTTTTGGGAACATCAGTGTAGGTCAGCTCGTCTGGTTTGATCTTTCGGATGGCTTCCTCAGTGATGCTTGGCTTTTTCACTGTGAAAACACAAGGTCACAAGTTATTTTGGGTTTGATTATATCCAGTGCTTTCCAATAACAGCCATGTGACATGTCAGTGTCTCTTTAATATTTCTTTCTTTGGCCACGTGGTTGCAGCGGAACAGGCTGTTCAACATTTGTACATATAGCTAAGGAAAGTAACGGAGGAGCCGGGGTGGATGGGTGAGTCCTTTAACTCAGGGCTTTCAAGCCGAGGAGGGAGTTCGTGTTCCGGAAGAAGTTAAGACGAAAACACAAGACTTTCAACCAGGAAACGGGTGTTTGTGTCTCAGGAGTTTTACTTAAGGGGGCCAGTGTTGTTATTTTTTCTTTGGGCATTTTCGCCTTTAATGGATAGGTCAGCTCATATATGAAAGGAGAGAGAGAGGGGGAAGACATTCAGGAAAGCGCCACAGGTCAGACTCGAACCCTGGACCTTCTACCTCGAGGAATAAACCTCTATACATGTGTGCCTGCTCTAACAACTGAGCAATTGACAACCTGAGCAAATCACAATCTTAACTAGTGGTTTTTGGTGGCTAAACTCAACTGTAACGGGTGCTTAAATGACTGTATCCTCGCAGTGCCCTGTACCCGGCTCACAGTCACCTTTTCTCAGCTAAATTGGAACGTAAAGTCCGCTCATAATTTGTCATTGTGACCAGTCATAACGTCACCAGCCGGTCACTGTAATGTTGTTGGATATCATACGAATTGTTGTGCATAAGTTTTCGTAGTGTAACGGACTCTTAATTCTCCAGGTTAATGTCTTCATGTTATTTGTTAAGATGTTAAGAGTATCACAGTTTATATACAGTAGTTGGGGCCAGATGTGGGGGTGGGGGGGTAACCTGTATTCAAGTCAGTAATAAAACCTACAGTAAACTGGCTGTAACGTCTCACCGGCTGCTTATTGAAGGACGTTACAGTACGATATCATACGAAAGCGTTCATGAGAATACGTTAAAGTGTCCAAAGAAACAGTCTCAATCAATAAAAGCTTTATTGGGTTTTATATTAAATAATTTACAATTCTATAAAGACACAAAGTATGAAAAACTACATCTTACTACTTAAAAAGGTTAGACTGAAATATTCGAGCATGCTCAGAAAGAAAGAATGCATACATTATGAAATGTCTAACCCTGTGCTGATTACGCTCAAAGTGTTTTTATTTTAAATGTACTGAGACAGTATTTGCATAATGTACATTAACTGTCAGTCTCAGCCACTCATCTAACGCAGATCTGAAATAAGAAGCTGAATCCTTCAGCTGCACTCAGTTACTGCAGTACCTGGAAGTCGAGTGGTTTTTTTACATGGAAAAACCCATCCCTACATTAAAGTTTCATGTTATCTCCTCATCTTGTTCTGTCTCAGATAATTAGAGAGTCAAACATTGTTTCTGAGACAAAGGCTACATCTACACTACTACGTAACAGGAGTTTTAGCTCCAGTAGCAGAACTAATCTCCGTCCCTACTGACACATCTGACAACGCATATCACAAAACCTTTCACATACACTGGGCATGTGCGTGCCAAAGTAAAGACGAAGCAGATTGCATTCTCTGCCCCGCGTGGTGGTAGTTGCTTTAAGTTGAAGAAGAAACTACAGAGGAAGAGCAGCAATGGCGAAAAATAAGACGAGAGATTTCTTCTTCTATGTTTGGACAAACGACGAGGTAGAACGGTCGGTGAAAGTTAACACGTAACTACAAGGCGACAAAGACGGCAGAAAACAGATACATAGAGTAGTCATCTTAAGCTCCTTACACATATAGCCGACGGCCGACCGTTGACAGAAAAGCCAGTCGAAATGATCAGCCTCCCCGCGTTGGTCCAAAAAGGGCCACAGAACAGACCAACAAGACGAGACGTAATACATCTCTATAACAGCGGGCGGCGATACTCTGTATTGTTGCCCAGGAAATGAAAACCGGCAGCTGATTGGACAAACGCGTCACATGGGTTTGTTTTCTCCGGAAATTCAAAGACAGACTGTCATGGCGGCTCGTTCAGAATACGATCTCATATTGTACTAAAATAGTTCACCGAAAAAACGTGTTTCTGGAAACGTTTTAAGCAAGAAATAGGCCGTGATGTAGTTGCTGAATCTGTCTTCATTTCAGATCAACAAAGGTCAGTTAAGAAGATTTTTCGTCAGATTTTGAGAGGCTCTAGTCACCTCATCCCGCTCGCCGTTTCCAGGTGAGCCCCGACTGCCCTGCCGCCGACCGAACGTGTCAGGTCCGCCGAAATGAACGCCGACAGCCCCCCAGACTGACGACAGCACGGGACACACCGAACAGACTCAAGTCACCGACCTCACCAGACTGTCCAACAGCCGATAATCGGCCAAGTGTGTCCCGGCTATTAGACATCTGACTGGACACAATCAAGCTGTGTGACAAGAGATTACAATCTATACTGAAGTGTTTTTGTTGTACTCACTCATCGCCACAACCTTTTCCACGTTGACTCCGATGAATTGAACTTCTCTCTGCATGGGCTTCTAGTTTCTCAAGCGTCTCCTTCTGATGCTCCCTGAGCACTGAGGAACAAACAAGCATATAAGCAGATAAAACAGAAATATTCTACACAGGGATGCCAGTTTATTGTGCACTTTGCATCTTTATGTTAGTCAGGGTTGGCTAGAGTCAGACTCAACTTTGAAGATTGCTTTAGTTTTGATCTGAATATATCCGACTTGGCTCTAATACGACCAAGGTCGATCCCAGTGTAACGGATTAAGTGCTACATTATTAATGCACAATCAACCCTCACACAACCGACTACGCTCTACCTCCTTGAGTTGTCTAATGATGTGAACCAGGGGCGCAGCAGGGGGTTGACTTCTGGGGCTCCAGCCCCAACCGTCATTCTCTCTGACTGGACCGGCAAATCAATGGAGGAAAAGTTCTGGTACTGGGGACATATTGGCATTCATTGTGTGAACTCAACTTAAGATAGGTTTCAACTTTAGTGATGCTGTTTACACTGAATCCCTACCTTAGGCTACCTATGTTTTGTAAACGTAAAAATAGAAACATCAGACACATGTTGAACCTTTTTAGGTGGCAGAAGTAAAAAATAGTCATGTTCAACATCTGGAAAACAGTTAGATCCAAAATAAGATGTAGGGTCTACAGGAGGATTCTTTTCCTCTGCAATTACCATTCATTTTATACAGATTTTTTAGTATTTTATTATCAAACGGCTCAAAAAAAAAAAAGAGTGCATAAAGCTGCTGTAAATGGAGCATGCCCCCAGACCCCCGCTTAGGTTTAGACTGAGCCCCGAATGTTTACATCCGACTGCTCCCCTGAACGCTTTCAAGTCATAAACAAGTGTTTAAAAAGGTACCAGAGCTCTAGAAAAAGGTCCTGCAGTGCATAAGGGACTAAGCCATACCACTTTTGTTTAATTTCTAATCATTTGAAAAGAATGTAGCCTACATATCATTTATCCTGATGTACACTCCTGTAGACATAAAACGATTATTATAATCAAAAAAAGATTTTAATAACAAGATCAAACTTAAGCTCATGCGGTTCCTCTCTTTACTTGACCCACTCTACAAAATCAGAGTCAACATCAGTTTCTCTCACATTTCTCCAGCTCGGTGTTGTCCTCCTTCCTGTCCGCCTCATCTTCTTTCTCTCTGGACGTCTGGTCAAACACCTTTAACAGAATTTCCTTCTGCTCAACGGCCAGATTTAAAGAAAGGACCTGGAAGGCATCATTGAGGCGATCGTTCAGACTGTGGAACTCGTCTTGGTGGCTACCGGAGCTCAAGACGCGCTTCACCCAGGTGGACGAGGTGAATTTCTCGATGAGAACCTTTGCCGAGTCCAGCGTAGTGCAAAGTTCCTGGAGGGTTCTTTCTACGTCGGCAGAGGTCTGTCCCTGTTTCAGCGTTCTGATGGACTTCACCACATGCTCCAGTGCTTTGACCCGGTCACGAACACGGCAGCATTGCTTCTTATTGGCCTTCACTTTCTCAACCAGGTCGTAGATTGTTGAGACCGCTAACAGGATGGGCTCCATTAACTCCATGACCAGCTGGAGAGAATGAAAATGGATTAAATCAGAGCTGAATGGAAAATAATTCAAGTTTGAGTGAGCCTTAGTTAAGGCGAAGTAAAATGAACTTGACTTAACTAGAGCAGTGGTGGAAGAATGATCTTTTCCTAGCCCTAACTAGGCCGATATCAGTCACCTTGGGCTTCCTTTGTGTTGGCGTTCTAACCTCCGGTGGATTTCTGAGGACTATGGTTAACTGCTCCTCAGATCTCTGCAGGGTAAATCCAGACAGCTAGCTAGACTATCTGCTCAATCTGAGTTTTCTGTTGCACGACTAAAACTACTTTTGTCCACACCAAAACAAGTTCCTTCCCGAGGCTATTTAGAAGAGGCACCGTGGCTCTCTGGGAGAAAAACGTGTTCTGGTTTATTGGCAGTTCTTTAAACCAATCACAGTCATCTTGGGTGGCGCTATGCACCAGAAGGAGCCACTGTAAAATAGTCGTGCAAGAGAAAACTCAGATTGGACAGATATTGTAGCCAGCTGTGTGGATTTACCCTGCAGAGATCTGACGAGCAGTTAACCATAGTCCTCACAAATCCACCGGAGGTTTAGAACGCCAACACAAAGGAAGAGGAAGGAGAAGGACATCAGCGAAAATACACGCATCCGGACGTCAAGGATATAGACTAATCCCTCTACAACATGAAGTGAAACCTTTGAGTGCTGATTAGACAAAACATTACCACATTATACCACCAACAACTCCGGGACTACAAACCCCAAGCCAAAGTTGGTTTAAAAATGCAGACATTTAAGGACCTTTGAGACTGAAAAGTTAGAAGAGGATTGTCTAATCAGCACCCAAAGCCACTTTATACTCTCACCCTCCCTGTAAGTTCTCAGTTTCTCCTGTTTGATTGTTAACTAGCCATATACTCTGCAGTCCATTCAAAGCCACAGATTGTGAGAGCATGTATTAATTTTCCTGTTTGTCTGCAAATCCTGAGCTGCTTAAGACTCAAATACAGAATAGTTGTTCTTTATTTGTATTTGGTAAAATAAAAGATGATAAAAATCTGTTAAAAAAGCAGTTAAAGTTCACATGATAGCAAGCTAAGAATGTGTAAAGTAAAACATGGTTACTTAGAATGTTACAGATACATGTATATTTGGTTACAAGAATGTGTGTGTGTTGTAAAACACACACACACACACACACTCCCTCTCTGTGTGTTTCAAAGGTTTTTCACCTAAACATCTAAACATATTGAGACTTAAAGATGAACTGCCAAAATCAAATGAAGAAAAAAGGAACAGAAATGTTTTTAGTCATTGAGTGAAATCCAATTCATAACTTGGGGGTGGATGCATAAAATCGGTCAAAAAAACGGCACACATTTAGAAAATACTTTGTTATCACCCCTGTGCATTTAAAAACCTATTTAATATTTTAAAACTCCATCCATCTATCCATCTGCGGAAGTTGCCTCTCATCAGAAAGACAGGTGAAATGCATTAGAGGTATTTCTTCGCTGTCTGTCTGCTAAAACTTGCCTCTGTGTTTGTGTCAGGTTCTACCAGGTCACCCAGCTGAAGGTTGTGGCTCTGATAATGCCTAAAAAGCTGGTATCGGTATGGGCAAGTACTGGAGTTTATGCACCGATCCGACACCAGGTAACTTAGTCCAGAAGAAATGTACAGGACGTAAAACAATGATATCAATCATATCACATCCATACAGGGTTAGTATAGTATACAGCTGTTAAAACATAATAAAACATAGATAGTTTTTAAACACGCTGGTATCAGATCGGTGCTCGGTATCGGCTGATACTAAAAAATTTAGTTTGAGGATTTCCATTCAAAATATGAAATTTAATTAAATGCTGGGATCTGAAATGAAGACACAAATCTCTTTCAAAAACTATATATAATTATACAAAAACTTTATATTACTTTAAATATTTCAGCTCCACATCTTTTAATTTTTCATAATGCTGTCGCAGCTCAGCCTCTATGCGTTTAAGCGCAGTTCATCTGTATATTTAATGAGTGCGATGCTGTTTAGGGTAACAAGACTCAACACAGTGCATGTTTCCAGAGTGACACACACACACACACACACACACACACACACACCTCTCTGTGTGTTTACATTTTTTTTCACCTAACATCTAAACATCCAAACATATTGAGACCTAAAGAGGAACTGCCAAATCTGCCAAAATCAAATGAGGAAAAAAAAAAGGGAACAGAAATGTTTAGCCATTGAGTCAAATCCAATTCATAACTTAGGGGTGGATGCATAAAATCCCTTTCAAGTGGGAAACAGCACACATTAGGAAAATACTTTGTTATCACCCCTGTGCATTTAAAAACATATTTCATATTTTAAAACTCCATCCATCTATCCATCTGCAGAATTGGCCCTTCCTCAGAAAGACAGGTAAATGTATCAGAGGTATTTCTCCGCTGTCTGTTGTCAAAACCTGCCTCTGTGTTTGGGTCCGGTTCTACCAGTTCACCTCTGTGTCTCTTTCTCTCAAACAGTCTCTCTTTTAGCTAAAACCACAAACCAACATGACAATACATTTTGACAATGTGCCAACACTACCCTGCTCTAAACTGAAGTGCTGCTGCAGAGAAGTGACTTCTTGCTGTTCTCCTGATCTATACACCATGAATCTGCAGCACACTGAGCCAACAACAAGTGGACATAATGAGCTGTCAGCAGAGGAGTTTACTGTTGATATGACCCAAAATAAAAAGATGATTTACCTGTAAGTGGACGTCAAGGACAGCTTTCAGTCTCTGGTATATGTTGCTGTGTGTGTGTGTGCTCTGGTGAAAATGAAACTCTAGGTCTCAGCTCCTCCCTCTGCTGCACCCTACTTCCTGTTTCTATCTGTCAGTTGCAGTTCCTCCCTCTGAGCGTGATTCATGCCCCTGTGCTCCAGCACACCCAAGATTTAATGGGATGGGAAGCAGAGCAGATAAGATCCGGAGCCAAGAACAAGTTGCAGCAGGAAGTCAAGCTGTCCAGCAGGATTCTCCTGAAAGGGAGATACTATATCTATACATCCACAAACACCACTCTTCCTGTTGACCTTGTCATAAACCGGCCCAGAGCTCGTGACAAGGAGACAAGTTTATTTATGCCGCGTTCCATTTACCTCGGAACTCGGTTTTTAACGAGGTCAAAGTCGGAAACATGACGTCATTCCCAGTTCAGAGGTAAATAGAACGCAGCATTAAAGTGCCAATTAAGTATTTTATTATAAATTAACAACCATAGCTATCTATGTTAAGATCTGAAGGAATAATTCAGTGCTTAAAGTCTTTTACTTTCTCTAGATCAAATTTGAGCCGAGGACAACACAAGGGTTAAAAAGTCAAAATACAGGTTTAGTCAGGCGGTGAGAGATGCTAAAAAAAACTGTACACTGAGAAACTCCAACAAGGACAGGTAACCAACAAACTAAAGGCCCATCAACGACCGGCGCCTGGCTAATGACCAGAGGCCCGTTCCAGAAAGCAGGTTTAGTGAAAACTCTGAGTTGGTTAACCCTGAGATGAGGGAAACTCTGGGTTTTCCGTTCCAGAAAGAGAGGTAACTTAACCTCGGAGTCAGTTACTATGGTAACTGAGTCTGTGAACCTAACCTGGTCGGGAGCAGGTTTTCTTCAAGAAACCTCGAGTTTCTCTCAGTCTCCTCCCACTGAGAGGGAGGAGACTGAGAGAAACGGGGGAAAAAACTCAAGTTTCTCTCATTCTCCTCCCTCTGAGAGGGAGGGGAAACTCATTTCCTCATTCATTCATTCAGTCTGTATCAGGCTCATTTTAATGCAGTTTTATCTGCATGAATAAAAAAAAATGTATTGGTTTATGTTAGGCAGACTAAAATGTTTTTTTTCTCAAACATGTCATGTCCTTTTGTCGACGATCCCGTTGATGAAAAAGCTGTATTAATTCAGAGAGAGTTTACGTCGGGAGATGATATTGAGTCCCGACTAGATGTTTTTTCATTTCCACATAACCGATTTGAGAGGTATTTTTCATCACAGTCTCTTAAATATGTAGATACCTTATCCTTCCACTAGTTCAACATCGTGGACAGGCTTTAACATCTCCCAGCAGATTCTTTGTGTCGCATTACGTTTTTTGCAAACGGCAGTTTTCTTCATAACAGCAGCAGATCATACTGTAATAGTAAAGCCACTGTATGCAGAGCCGTCAGAAAAGTGTGATCGCTCTGAAACGTTTTTTAAACGTGTTCCCTGGACACAAACCAGTGAGAGCCATTAAAAAGAAATAAATGATTATACTTATAATTCTGTTAATGATCATGGTCCTGCAGCCTCAGAAAGGGGAATAGTATAGTTTACTTTTTCACCCGCAGGATTGCACCTGAATAAAATTATAGGCGTAGCCTACATTTCCAGTTTTCACCAGTAAAGTTAACTGTGATTAAATATGAAATTAATACACTGTTAATGCGTACGCATTGACTCGAGCAGCAATTTTCTCCCACACCAATTCTCTCTCTTTTGCAGCAGCAGCCGCTGTCTTGCTTTTTTAACGAAATACATGTTCAATCCATAGACTGTTAATATCTATGGTTCTAACCATAGACTGTTAATATCTATGGTTCAAACTGGCTCTTTGTGCGCATGAGTATTTCTGCCGACCCGTTTGTTTGTGGTTGTTACCATGGTGAATCGTAGAATCATGGCTCCATTCATACTGCCTTATGTGCACGCGCGTAACCCTGAGTGAACATACTCCGAGTTGATTGAACCAACTCATATCAGCTGTTCTGGAACCGAAAACTCAGAGTTTCCCATCTCAGGGTAAATCAACTCAGACATCAGGGTTAGACTCAGAGTTTGTTAAACCTCCTACCTGGAACGGGCCTCTGAACACCCTTTACTGTTGTTTTGAAAGACCGTGCAGCCTTGTCCCCCTTCCCCCGTTACTCCACCCCTGGACAGCTCCACCCCTGATGCCACACCTCCCCCACCCACGTAGGTGTGGGGGCCGCAGGACTACCCACCCCAGAGTCCCCTCTCCCGCTACAACAACCCTCTCTATTCAGGTAACAGCCGACACACACCAACCAGACGGCCAACCGTCAACAGAAAAGCCGGTCGAGATGATCAGTCAGGTCCCCGAGGTCCAAAAAACAGCCTCGGGACACACTGAGGCGACACCGACTTGAGAAACGTAATACGTCTCCATCTCAGCAGGCGGCGCTAATCTGTAATGTTGCCCAAGAAATGAAAACCGGCAGCTGATTGGACGAACGCGTCACATGGGGTTTGTTTTCTCCAGAAATTCAAAGCCAGACTGTCATGGCGGCTCGTTCAGAATACGATCTCATATTGTACTAAAATAATTCACCGAAACATGTTTCTGAAAACATTTGAAGAGAGAAATAGGCCGTGCAGTTGCTGAATCTGTCTTCATTTCAGATGAACAAAGGTCAGTTTAAAAGATTTTCGTCAGATTTTGAGACTCTAGTCACCTCATTCCACTCGCCATTTGCGGGTGAGTCCCGACTGTCCTGCCGGCGACTGAACATGTCAGGTCGGCCAAAATGAACGGCGACAGCCCCTCAGACAGACAACGGCACGGGACACACCGAACAGACTCCAGTCACTGACCTCGCAAGACTGTCCAACAGCTGATTTTCGGCCCTGTGTGTCCCGGCCTTAAGACAAGTCAACAGTCTGTTTAAAAAAACAAAACCCCAGCAAAGCAGCCACACCGGACTCTGTCTCTCACTCCACCCTGATGCACTGTGCTGATCGGCTGTCTCCGGTGTCCACAGACATCTTTAACACCTTACTGGAGACATGCCACATCGTGATATGAGACTAGATATCGTCTTAGATTTTGGATATCGTCATATGACATAAGTGGTGTCTTTTCCCGGTTTTAAAGGCTGCATGTACTGCACATTGCTGCAGCTCCTCTTTTCACCCCGTGTGTTGAGCTCTCTGTTTTTAGCTACAGAGTGAGACATCTCACTTCTGTTCCATCTTTGTTGGGAGTTGCACATGTGCATTACCTAGGTAAGGACTACTAGCCAGTCAGAAGCAGAGTATGAGGGCGTGCCCTGACAGTACCTAGGTAAGGACTACTAGCCAGTCAGAAGCTGAGTATGAGGGCGTGCCCTGACAGTACCTAGGTAAGGACTACTAGCCAGTCAGAAGCTGAGTATGAGGGCGTGCCCTGTCAGTATCTAGGTAAGGACTACTAGCCAGTCAGAAGCAGAGTATGAGGCCTTGCCATGCTAGCAGCTAGGTGAGCATTATAACGTGTGTTCCAAAGTGACCACGTTTGTCTCTGAAGTAAAGACTGGACTACAATAGAGCTGTTTGGAGCAGTTGGTGAACAGTGTTTTCTGTTGGAGATGGTAAGTCCCTTTGGGGGGGACTTTGGGCTTTTTCACTTTGTAAACCTATAACATGCACAAAAAATATACATAACACAATAAAGGAAAGGGGAAAAGCCAAAAAGCATAATATGAGCATTTCAAGATGTTGTACATCTAAACAAAATGGAGTATTGTGTAGCCTACAATTTCATTGGGGGATGCACGAGGATAGGTTAACTCATTTTTTATGTTGACACATTCAACAATATTAACAATAGGCCTATAGTACAACAATATCACATATTTACCTGCAAAAGTGTCCATCAGCTCCAGAAGTTGCTTCTGTTAACTTCAGTTTGCTATAGGGGAGAAGAAAAATATCTGTTAATGTTCAATCAATGTATGGAAGTGTATTTTGCTGTCTGTCTGTCTGTCTGTTTTTTGCTATAATCTAGTGCCATCTAGTGGTCTTTTCATAATGAGTTAAATCACAATGTAGTGGTATTTCAACCATCAAAGTGTGTTAACTACACTAAACGCAAATTACTTTGTCAACAGAATGTGTGCAATGCACCTTTAATGCTTCGCTATTAGCTAGCTATACTACTAGCAAGCTTACAGCAGCAATTAGCGCTAGCATTAGCAATCTTTTTAAAACGTTATAACACATCATATCATAGTGAATTTGTCTTGTGATGTGCCCCAGACACACAAAAAATGAGTATAAAAGCACTGTTTTTTTGTCACTCCCTAACAGAATTAGAATATTCTCCAGTTAGCTAAATCTTAGGTATCCAGCTACAACATTAGCTAGCCAACTAGCATAAGCGCTATCATACTTGAACTTGCGCTAGCCTTAGCATGCATGAATCATTGTTAGCTATAAATCACTGTTACTAAATGGATTATCAGAGCTAAAATGCTCCTCGTATCTGGCAATGCTGACTAAGTGTGGATATTACAACCATAGGTGTAGACCACCATGAATCAAGATCAAGTAAGTAACCAGTAACCAGAGATAAAGTCTGCTGTTTGACCGCAAGCAATGTTGTAGTAAGCATAGGCTCCTTGCTAGCTGTTTGCTTAATTAGCATCAGTGGTAGCCGTCAGAGGGAGCAGAAACGTTTGCTTTCGGCAAAGTAAAGTTGAGTTCTACAGGCTGTCCCGTTATGAAAATAATGACTCGAGAACTAACAACTAGCAAGCTCATGTTTCTGTCAAAGACAGAGGTAGTGTTCTAAAAAATGAGAAATTAAAAACCTTACACGTTTCCAAAAGTGGTCTCCCGCCTTAGAGGAAAAGAAAAAGACCGTTGGGAGAGGAAACTTGAATGTAACCAAACCACTGGGTTAAAAAATGATTGGTTGGCATATTCAAATCAAGTTAGATTGAGGCACAGTCCAAAACCATTAACCCAACTACTGGCTTACTGAAAGTAACCCAATATGGGTTGAATACATAATACAGGGTTAAACAGTCTCAACCCAGTGGTTGGGTTAATACAATTAATAAAATATAAAAAAAATAAAAAAATAAACAGTTAGGCTACTTTGTATGTATATATATATTTTTCTGTATTTATAGTTTGTTATATTAAAGTTTAATATGTTTATGTGTTTTATGTATGCACCTTTTACCAAGGCAAATTCCACATAAGTGTACTTATTGTGGCAATAAAACCTTTTCTGATTCTGATTCTGATTAAAGTGCTTCTTCATTTATCTGGGCTGGGCTGGGCTGGGTGGATGCACACATAATCTATATTTTTATTGTGAGTATTGACAATAAACCAATAAACCTTTACTCATCCAGTATATAATATTGTTGAATAGTATTACAATTACCTCGGAGCGGTGTAACTGCAGGTCACTGACAGAGACCTACAGCCCAGTCTGTCCTGGACTACGACCCTGTTTGTGTGGACTGACAGAGTCCAAACTTTGCGGGTATAAATCTGCGATGTGTCTCTGTCTGGAGAACATGCATTACGAGAGGAGGGAAGCAGGATAACTGATCTGCATTAGAGGATATTTAAAAAAGCCATTTCTTTGTTTCATGTGCTTTCATGCACACACCTGAATTAAATCAGACAGCTTGCATCAGCATCCGATTTACAGTAAGTAAACATTTTCTCTCGATACATTTATTAACTTATGCTCCTAAAAGTGAAGAAAGGGTCCTTTAAATCTCCACTTCAGCAGCACTTACATACATCTCAAGTTTCCACGTCGAGAGTATTTTGTCCTCCTTAACTTGGGATCTTGAGATATGCTACTTTTTCCTTACTTTTGGGAACATGCCTACTGAATCTTGGGTTTAGCACTTCCCCGAGATCTCCATTGTTGAAGCGCAAACCTCCTTTTTCAGCTCCGTCTTTATACTGCTGTTAGTTAGAAGGAGACTTCATTTGTCACTTCTGATAGTACAACCTGTATTTGTGGTGTGAACTGCAGTAACAGTTGAACTCAGTGAAGGGGAGACACAATACAGGCCAAATTTCTATTTTGAGATTTTGGGGCTATTTTGCTTCCATGACATGTCTTCTTTCAGACTAGTGAAGAAAAAATAACAATTAGGTGTTTATTTAACTACACTTTGTCTATTTGGTCCTGCAGATTTCTCCTAAATTCACCAAAAGTTAGCATTAGATAATGCCTCATTTGCATATATAAACAGAAATTTCAGAAAACTTGTAATACAAAAAATAATTGTCTTAATATCAGTAATCAACTGAGGTTTCATGGTGATATTTATAAGTTTAATGCTGATGCTTTATTTATGGTCTCAATAAACCTCATCTCAATCTTATCAACCAGATTCAAAATCTTTGTTTCGCTTTCTTTCATGCACACACCTGCATTTACAGCATTAGATATTTAGGCTCTAAAATAAATTGACTACAATAAAGACTAATCAACATTTCAACTGTTATTTAACGAGCCACAAAATATAGAATTGAGGCAAGGGTCTTAAATGTGACCTTTTATGCTTTTCTGTATTTCCTGTCATTTCTATAATGTTACAATGTCAGATGTTCATGTTAAACGTGGTCAAAGCTCCAAATAATGAGGTAAATGTATTTTAGAGAAACCCCCATGATCTAAAACTTCAGTTTTCACACTAATGTGAATGCTCCGATTTCAACAATTTTAAATGTTGATCCTTTATTCACCTGTGGCATCTTCAAGATGTATGAATTTTACAGCCCATATCTTTAAAACTGAGAAATCTCAGGCTCATTGAATAAGTTTTTGGATTAATCCAAGTGACAATTGATCTGAAATACACATTCTTCCTCATCAGCATGCCAACATTTAAACTGTTGATTCATTCTCTTTATGATATTTTCTAATTCTTTGTGTCATTGTATTTTGTTTTCCTTCCTCATGAAGGGGTCGGTATACAACTTTTTCTCACTCCCAACTCGTAAAATACTGACGCTTGGTCAGTTGCTCTCAAAAATAACCCTTTAGCGTCTGTATGGTATTAGTATAAGTATTAAGAGCGACAACGGTTCTGAGTATGAAAGATCAAAAAAGAATGTGTTGGTATATCGTACGAGAACGTATGCACACTAGAGTGCGGATCGGGCGTCCGACAGAGCAGTAACCGAACCCGGCAGGCATTAAGATATTTATGTCCGAGCCCGATCCAAGCCCGACACAGTTAAAATCTAATTTTTTTCTCATACTAATGACACATGTACTTTTGTTTGTGTGGAAAGCTTTTATTAAGCAACTGTAGGAAGGCATTCGGAAATGTCAACAGATGAGGTCATCAGCGCACACGGGGCAACAAGCGCACGTTAACACAGGCGCGCACCTACATAATAAGCTGTTTTAAATTTAAAATGTTCAATGACTTATTACGCTGATGTGACCGAGCCCGACCCGAACGAATTTCTAAATATCTGCCCGGCCCATTGGGTACCGTCGGGTCCCGTTGGGCTCGGGGTCGGGTATCCATCCTCTAATGCACATTAACGTATGATAGGGCGACTGCTTCTCAACACATTCTCACTCCCATCTCATGACATAGGGATGCTTGGTCAGGTGCCTCTGTCGTTGTTATTGACGCTAAAAGTCTCCTTTAGCGTCAGATCTAAACGCGCTCTATTGGCGTCACTTTTGACGCAGTTAGGTTAAGGAAAATATTGTGGGTGGGCTTATGGACACGCGGGACAGTTGGGTTTAGGAAAAGAACGGGACAAGAACATGAAAGTTGGGTTTATAAAACGTGATACACGGCCACAAACCCCGGTCTCCTGGGGTGAAAGTCCTGTGTTTTTTGACCCATCCACCACCCCAACCAACATCCCTTTATGCAATTTCGGGCTTTCGTGCTATTCGTTAACGTTGACGCTCTTAATATTACGTCATCTTCGAGCACCGCGGAGCTGCAGCTCTGCCCGGTGCGTTCTACACACGTGCTGAAGAGAGCTTTTTGCGTTGTATCTGACGCTGACAGCCACTGACCAAGCGTCCATATTTTACGAGTTCGGAGTGAGAACGGGTTGGCCGTCTGGTCTTGTGATGACCAGTCGCATGACAGTTAAATTTAGCCGAGAAACGCTGACTGTACGCCGGGTACAGAGCACCGTGAGGACACGGTCCTTTCACTCCATGTAAATTAACAGTCATGTTAGCATTGTTAAAATACACTTCATTCAAAGTCGACAGAAACAAAATAAAACTATGAAAAGCCGTTTCGGGTCGTCTTTCCACCTTTCCAACCATCACAACTCTAGTTGTGGTTGAAATAAACACATAGTTTACAGATTTACATGTGAAAATATGTTGGCTTTAAACACACTAAAAATAATGTTTTTTTAAATGGAGTCTGGTGGGTTTAGTGCTAGCCGCCTCAGAGCTGTTTCTGGTTAAACAGAAAGGTCTAAAATAGGTTTTAAAGGTCTATCTCTGTAGGGATCCTTTCCATAATGTTGTCAGACACTTAGAATATTAATCTGAGTCTGTTACTGGCAAAAACGATCACTTTTAGTGGACTAAATTGCAGACATTTGCCCTATAGGATCTCATTGCAGCCCTTTCGCGACTGCTGGTTACAGCAATCTCGCTTTACAGTGGAACAATTTCAAAGATTGTTGTTCCCATCAGTCACTTACACACAAAAACATAATTGTAGTTCCCATAAATGTCTGGTTAATGTCCAAGCTAACTGCCTTGCTGTCTCTCCAGCTGATCATGGAGGCCATTAAACCCTTCTTCACCGTCTACAACCTGTTTGACAGGATGAAGTACAATAAAGACCAATTCCCCCACATTTCTGACCGACTGGACGCCCTGCAGGAACTAGTGGCGTTTGTCCAACAGAAGGAGCTAGACAAGCTCTCTGATGATGTGAGAAAAGCTTGGGAGAAACTCACTACTATTATGGAATCAGCCAAGGAGGTGCTGACCAAATTTGAGAAGCAACACGTGATGACTCACATGGTGAAATCCAGCGACTACAAATTAGAGTTCGAGAACCTGAACAAAAGTCTCACCGATGCCTTTGTGACTCTCTCTGGGGCTCTGCATGTCCACCAGGAAAAGAAGACGCTCGATCAGGGGGACATGCTCGCTGCACAGAAAAAGCAACTGGTTGAACAGGAGAAGAAGCAAATTGAACAGGATGAGAAGATGTCCGTACAGGAGAACATGCTCGCTGCACAGGAGAATAAGTTGCATGAGCAGGAGAGGAAGCTGGCAGAGCAGGAGAGGAAGCTGGCAGAGCAGGAGGACAAGCTAGCGGAGCAGGAGGACATTCTGCTAAGAGTGGAATCAAACTTAGCGTATGAAAGTAGAGCATACTACTGTACTCTGCAGTAAAGAAGAGCAAAGTCTAATGGGAGGAGCCGTATACTGTATAATAATAATGGACAATGCTTCCGTGCCTAAAAAGTGAAGCCAATGTGGAAGTGCCTCAAACCTGCACTCTCTCTCATTAGGGGGCGACTCCACTGGTTTTAAAACGAAGTCTGTTTTTAAAGAAGTCTATGAGAAAATGTGCTTACTTGATTTACTCACTTTATTTATTACCTAAGTTAACATTTTCATAGAGTTTATGGTCTCAATAAACCTCATCTCAATCTTATCAATCTTATCAGCCAGATACAAAATCTTTGTTTCACTTTCTTTCATGCACACACCTGCATTTACAGCATTATATATATACTCTCTAAAATAAATTGACTACAATAAAGACTAATCAACATTTCAACTGTTATTTAACGAGCCACAATAGATAGAAGTGAGGCAAGGGTCTTAAATGTGACCTTTTATGCTTTTCTGTATTTCCTGTCATTGGGTTTAGCACTTCCCCGAGATCTCCATTGTTGAAGCGCGAACCTCCTTTTTCAGCTCTGTCTTCATACTGCTGTTAGTTAGAAGGAGACTTCATTTGTCACCTCTGATAGTACTACCTGTATTTGTGGTGTGAACTGCAGTAACAGTTGAACTCAGTGAAGGGGAGACACTATACAGGCCAAATTTCTATTTTGAGGTTTTCGGGCTGTTTTGCTAGCCTGGTCCTACCAGACTCTGGTACACTGGTTGAAGTTTAAAACTATTGGATCTGCCCAGATGGTCAGTTTAACGCTTATTAGTTCAAGTTTCTAAGCACAAAGGGATATTTTGAAAAAACTAAAAAATGGGTTCAAATATCCAATTTTTCCTTTTTTTCCACCTTGACAAATAATTTTCTTTTTTCCAATTTTCTGTTTCAGCATCAGAAATTTACAAAATTGCAAAATTGCATCTGAGCTCCAATTATTCAATACTGCCATAGTTTTCTCTTCCTCTACTTTGCAGAATATGCAGGTCATTAACTGCATATGGACCAAAAAAAACCAAACTGATAGACTTTGGGGTCAGAGGTGCTTGTAACTGATTTCAAGTGTGTGTGTGGGGGGGCTGGGCATAACTAGGCGGAACGAGGGAGAGAATACCATGGCAGTATTATGAATAATTGGAGCCCAGACACAATTTTGTAATTTCCTAAATTTCTGATCCTCTGAATAAAAAACAGAAATTATTATTTGTGAAGACGGAAAAAATGAAAAATTTGAAATTTTTCTGTTTTTCCAAATATCCGTTTGTGCTTAGAAAATTGAACTGATAAGTGTTACACGGACCCCAGAGCCACTCTGGATCTGCCATAACCAATCGCTAACGTTTAGTCGTGACGTATCACAAAAGGGGAGAACGACTACTGTTCCAACAACTGTCGGCTTATATTTATCATTAGCATCGCTAGCATTAGCCTTAGCTAACTCCTTAGCCAACTGTTCCCGAACCCCGTGGGGAGGAGGGGCCACAACATCATGGCCACCAACACAACTCAGCAAAGATTGTTCTTGCTCTGGCTTTAACTTCTGGATATTCAGCAGTGTTGCCACAACGGACCGAATGGCTTCGCTCACATCTTTCTCCACCGCCGTTACAGAACTACAACTCAAACTACCGCACGACCTCAACATCATCGTTCTCAGCCACTCCCTCTGTTCACTGATTGGACCGCCAAATATTTGACTGGAGAAAACCCAAGAATATACCGCACCCCAGACGGAGTACTTAAGGAAAATTAAAATTGAGTGGAAGTACGTAGGAGGGCGGAGCCAGGCTACAATTTTGCTTCCATGACATCAGACTAGTGAAAAAAAATACACATTTAGGTGTTTATTTAACTACACTTTGTCTATTTGCTCCTGCAGATTTCTCCTAAATTCACCAAAAGTAAGCATTAGATAATGCCTCATTTGCATATATAAACAGAAATTTCAGAAAACTTGTAATACAAAACATAATTGTCTTAATATCAGTAATCAACTGTGGTTTCATGGTGATATTTGTAAGTTAAATGTTGATCCTTTATTCACCGTCTTCAATCTGTATGAATTTTACAGCCTATATCAACACTTTCAGAATAAAGCAGCTTTATTCACACAACAAATAAACAAACTTTCATGAAAGGGAAAACAGTTGACATGCACCAAATGTATATGCCAAGGTTTCTCTCCCAGAAAGGAAGATAACCAGGTGTGCACACTCCTAAGAGCATGTACCCATAGTGTCTCTACGAAAATTAAAATAACTCCTCCTTTATACTTGTTGTCCTCACACAATCCAAGCTATTTCACTGCAACAGTTTACTTCCAAACTACACCTTTTATGGCTGATGCTCCTAATAGATTCCCACATTCCAATCTATTCCTGTGGGTGAAGGTTGTCTCCAGACTATCCTTCTTGTGTAGTACCTTACATACGATAAGATATGAAATACATTTGAAAACCTGAATGCTGAAATATCCAACCTATCAGGCTCTAAAATAAATTGACTACAACAAAGACTAATCAACATTTCAACTGTTATTTAACGAGCCAAAATAGATAGAAGTGAGGCAAGGGTCTTAAATGTGACATTTAATGCTTTTCTGTATTTATTGTCATTTCTATAATGTTACAATGTCAGATGTTCCTGTTAAACGTGGCCAAAGCTCATAATAATGAGGGAAATGTATTTTAGAGAAACCCCCATGATCTAAAACTTCAGCAATTGCTCTGGTTTCAACAATTTTCGTCGGTTGTCAATATATGATCATCTGCTCCAGACAGGCACTACTTCAGTGTTTACATTGTCACATGTAGCCTCAAGGATGTCCGGTTGTGTAGTATTTGCTTTAGAAGCCTTCATCTGTGATGAAATTTCACTATATACTCTGTTGCAGTCAGTCTCCGGCTGCAACGGACTGTACAGAGGCAGCGAGGGAGCACAGATGCAGAGATGTGGAAACGTTGACCAATCAGAGCAGACTGGGCTTTTTGGGGAGGGGGGCTTAAAAGAGATAGGCGCTCCAACAGAGCATCTCATATAGAGGGGGGGATTACAGGTGTAAGTATTGTTTTATTTAACATTAAAGCATATTAACACGTTTTAGTATAAATACAGTATAGTACAAAATACAAGTCTGAACCTAAAAATGGTATTACATCTTGTGCACGTTCAGCGCGTGCACAAGACGTAATACGTCTCCATAACAGCAGGCGGCGCTAATCTGTATTGTCGCCCCAAAAATTAAAACCGGAAATGACGAACGTGTCACGAGGGTCTGGCTTCTCCCGAATTTCAAAGCCGACCATAATGGCGGCTCGTTCGAAATACGATCTCATAGTTTACGAAAATAGTTCACCAAACGTGTTTCTGAAAACCTTTTAAGCGAGAAATAGACCGTACAGTTGCTGAATCTGTCTGTTTTTTTGATCGACAAAGGTCAGTTTGAAAGATTTTCGTCAGATTTTGAGAGGCGTCCATCACACTCCATTTCCGGTAAGTGTTTTAACATAAGTGCACTGATTCGCTAGTCAAGGGCTAGCACTCCACCAATCAGACTGGTCATTGAGTCTGACTGCCCACTGGCCGATTCAATAAGTCAAATCAGCCCAAATTAAAGCCGACGCCTCCTCCGACTGACGATCGCAAGGAACACACCGAACAGACTCGAGTCACTGACCTCGCCAGACTGTCCGACGGCCGATAATCAGGTTGGTGCGTCAGCGGCTCTACATGCCCCACATCCTTGGCCAGATGTCAACATTGTCACCAATGATACACGTATAGAAGATAAAGAAGCTAACGAAATACACACCTAGTTATAGTTATTCCTTTTAGAAATACAATTACTCGGACAAACACATAGGTTATATTTGCACTTGTTTCTATTCATTAATGAATGATTAAATACAAAATAAAACATATTAGCCTAACGACAACATAACTGACACATCCAGACATGAAGTCTATTCATCAGGGCTGGTTTAGAGCATACTACCTCGTAAAAAAATTACAAAGCTTGCCAATAAACCTATAGACCTTCTTCGTCAGCAACAGAAACCTGCAGATGAATGACTGACTAAGGGGAGGGTCGCTGATAAGCACGCTGAACTGTGTTATCGGATTTAACATCTTTCTTTCACTTGCTTTCATTCATCTTCAAGACGCACATCTCACATCTCATATCTCATATCTGCATCTACTACAGTACAGTACTACAGTAAGTGATCATTTCCTTTGATTGTTTTATTAAGGTTTCAAAAAATGTATTTGTTCACTTCATGTTGTTCGTAGTCTTCTCTTTGTTATTTAACACTAAGTGTTGCTTTAACTTGTCTTCTTCTGAGTGGCACTTGTATCACTTGTAAATGGGTCTATAATAATGAGGTCTCAGAAGTATGTATGCATATACTGTATACACAGAATACATGTTGGAGAACAGCCATGATGTTTAAGGTTTAATCTTTGCGTTGCTTTAGTGTCAGATGTGAAGCAGTTACAGCCCAACATCATCTCATGTCAAACCCATTGACTTTCTGTAGTTCAATGTGATATATTATAGCTTAAAAGACCAAAACGAATGAAGTGATTGAAGTGGTTATATTCAGCTCAGCTTACCTTTCATTGTTTTGGGATTTTCTGAAAACACACCTCATATTCTCAGAATTAAACTCCACTAATATCCTGCAAAATGAAACTTTGACACACACACACACACACACACACACACACACACACACACACACACACACACACCTAAAGCACTAGTATGAATGTGTTAACTGCAACCACTGTGACTGAATTAATTCTTTCTAAATAATGCATTCCATTTTCTTCCAAGCTTACCCTGATCATGGTGGTCGTACCAGTGATCGGGATCTTAAAAATGATCACGAAGGTCTCGCAAAAAATCTGCGACCTGATTAACACTATGAAGGGAAATAATAAGACATTTTACAGGATTAACATGAGACTCAAAGATCTGGAGGACCTGGTGAAGTTCATTCAACAACGTCATGTAAACGAAGTCTCTGTTAACAATGCTTTAAAAAAGCTTGAAAGTGTTCTGCATTCAGCTGATTGGAAGATCGAGGATTTCAAAGATGCATGGAAATTATGCCGATTTTTGAAATCCAGACACTAGTGATGGTCAATTGAAGCTTCGCGAACCAGTGTCTTTACTTTCTGAGCTCACTAGATGGCGCGCTCTG
Organism: Perca schrenkii; assembly: GCA_025617405.1. Lineage (NCBI taxonomy): Eukaryota > Metazoa > Chordata > Actinopteri > Perciformes > Percidae > Perca > Perca schrenkii. The sequence goes on along the minus strand of CM046794.1, from coordinate 36,108,647 downwards.
TTCAACAAAGGGTTTGAAAACCCATTGAATTGCCATTCATTTAACCTTTTTCTTTGAACAAAGAGTGCCATCTTGTGAGCTGAGAAAGTAAAGACACTGGTTCATTTGACCATCACTACCAGACACTACAAAACAGAGTTTAACAACATAAACCAAAGTCTCACTGAGGCCTTTGAGAGTCTCTCTGCAGCTCTGCATGTCTACCATGATAAGAAGCTGGACGCACAGGAGAAGAAGCAGGCCGAACAGGAGGAGGAACTGAAGAAGAAGCAGGCCGAACAGGAGGAGGAACTGCAACAAATGAAATCACAATTAGCGGCTAAAAGTCACTGTGTTATACTATAAAGAAGCTCATGCTGCCTCATAGAGTCTTGACAGGAGCAATTGTTGAGTGCTAACAACATTTTGATGATGATAAGGCTCCATACTTTCACCATCATGTTAGACTATAGATAGAAACCTTCATGTCATGTTTCAGACTCTAATATGAATCAATGTGTGCCACATAATCGATCAAGACAATATTTATGCAGTGTAAATGTACCTGAATCACAGGAATGCCTCATTGTTTGCACATGATTTGTACCTTTAAAACCATATATATATATATATATATATATATATATATATATATATATCTCAACATATCATTTACCTGCATTAAGACAGACAGTTCATATTACAGTAAGTAATCATTTAATTTTGATAGCTTTATTAAGTTTTCTTTTCTTAAACTGATTTTCAAATGTGCAAATAATCTAGCTCCAGCCGTACTCTGTCCTTTTGTGACAAAAACAAATACAAGGAGAGTGGCCACTAGGGGAGCAGTGGGTGGCAACTGCATAGCAGAGGGGCGCAAAACTACTTTCGGCCAGTCATGTTTTTCAGTGATAGGGACCCATTTCTGGAATAAATTACCAATCGAAATAAAAACACAAACTAAACTGAAAACATTTAATACAATGGTGAAATACTGGCTAAAAGAAAATCAAAAATGTAACCATTGAGTCAGCTGTGTTGTAGTAATGTATTTTCTGTGGAGGCATAGCTAATTGTATATGGCTGCCAAGGTAATGTTTAGGGTATAGGTGAGTGAGTGTGAGTGTCCGGGTGCCTGGGATTTGTGTTGTTACGGGATATGCTGTTCTGTGTAATGTGGTCATTACTCTGTGAAATGTTGATGTAATGTATTAGTATACAACTTGTTAGCTGCATGATTGTGTAACTCACACTATGGAGTTCTTTTAAAAAATTATATTTGGATACATTTTTTAGAAAGGCCTGACCAAGGACTGGGGTTGCAAATTAGCCAATTGGCTAGAAACATTTTTATGCAACTCATCTACTCACATTGTTATGGATTGACTATGATAATTGTATGTAATAATGTGCGCTGCATTGTCCTTGATAAATAAACTAATAAAAAATGTTATGTTATGTTGTTCTTAAGTCTTCGGGTATTTAAATGTTCTTCTTCCGAGCGGGATTTTACTTTTATCACTTGTAAACTGTTAAGTACTTATCATGATTATCAGAAACTTTGTTTTAAAACATAGATGGAGATAAACATAACATAACATTTCTCAAGAGCAATTTTTGAAGGGGACACAAATAATACAGCCAGAATTGTACTTTTATAGGATATATTCCTCTTCACACATACATGACTATTAGTGTAGCATGTATGTACTTCATAAAGGCAGTGTAATGTTGAAAAGTTAGTAAGATTTGTAAGTAGCATCTCTTCAGAGCTTCCTACATTCTACGGTAGACTTGAAGTAACTCACATTAAAGCTATAGTGCGTAGTTTCTGTCTCCCCCGTGAGGAATTCTAAGTAATGACAACAAAACTATCGGCGCGTCCACATGATGCAAGCCTTCTGTGATCGCGCACCCCCCCCCCTCCCTCCTCTACACAGTACAAGCACATGATGGACTCTTCAGAAGAGGTCATCATCTTCACTTTCACACACAGTTTCTGCGTGCAAAAGTTGCCGGACGCCTCAATTTTCTGAACATAGTTATACTGAGAAACACAGAGAGAGTATTATGGAGCTGATAGTCTTAATTAGCTTTTTATCAACTAATATGGCAATGGCTTGAATATAACGGACGGTCATTAATTTACAAAAATTACGCACAACAGATTTAACTCTGACAACACATTTTTTTGCATTTGAATCGTTTTACTACTTACACAATTATACAACAAATATAGGCCTATATCAATGTATTATTCACAATACACACATGTGCACAACCCCGTGAGTCTGATCAGTGTGTCAAAATTACAGATTTCCTGCAGTAAATAATCTGTGTAGGAAACACTGGAGACAGTCTGCAGATTGGCAGTTAAAGCAGAGCAGACTATGTCACATAGTCTCGCATTGTGGAGGAAAGTCTGGCTAAACGACTGAGAGGAGGGAGGGATACAAAATCATCAGCTGACCTACGTTAGTGGATTAAACATCCCAGTTTCACTTTCTTTTACATGAGAGACAGCTCACATCTGCATCCAAATTACAGTAAGTAATCATTTCCTTTCAAACAATGTTGATTAATTTCCTTTATGTTGTTCTTTATGTCTTTTCATTGTATTTTACATTTCTTCTTCTGAGCGACACTTCCATTTTATAACTTGTAAACTGTTCTATAAATAATTGTGATTATCATTAAACATTTCAAACCAATGAAAAGAATATATGTAAAACTTCTAGCTCCCACCCAGGTTAGTTTTGAATTTCCAAAATAGTAATCATTATTTTAGTTTTGACTTTTCGATTTTAGTTGAAGTTAGTTTTCAGTGTGTTTGCTAGTTAGTTTCATTTCTGTTTTTCAGAAAGGTTTAGTTTTCAATATTTAGTTTTTTTTTGTCAGGGCAAGGTACAATTTCTCAGAGGTATGTAGCTACACATGGTTGAAGCATGGCCATGATATTTAGTATAGTATATTTAGCTATTTTAGTGTCTGATGTGAAACAGTTACAGCACCGTCTCTTATCACTTCTTTTCAGTTTCTGTGGTTCAATATCACGAGAGTGACAGCACTTCATTTTTCTGATTTTCGAGGAATGTAGAACTACAGGGTTCTGATGTCTGGGGGTTGTGCAACCGAATTGATTGAAAGTGCAGAAAAGGGAAGTACGACCACAAGACTTGCAACTCAGAGGGAATGTCCAGGGAGGATTTATCATGCAACCAATTTTTGCTGACCAATAATTACAAATTTGGTAAAGCCATTCCACCACACTGCTTTGGCCGCTGTAAAAACAACTTTGTAATCTAAGGTGTTTTACTATTCCAAATAAATGATGAAATAAGGCTGTTGAGCCTTTTTTTAACCCTCCTGTTGTCCACGGGTCAAATTTGACCCATTTTCAAAAAGTTTCTATATCAGAAATTCTTTAATCAAATTTTCAAAACTAATTAATGTGGATGGTTCCCTATACCTATTCGCAGGTAAAATAAATGATCAGTTCACCACTTTCATTGAAATTGGGTGTTTTATTAAATTTTATAGCATTTCATAGAAAACTAATTGATAAAGAATGTTAAAGAAAAGTGACAAAAATGTCGGAAATGTTTTTTAAAATGTGGGGGGAAAAAACACAAACGTCAAAAGGTGCAGTAAAAAAACAAAACAACAAAAACATCAGGAATACATAAAAAAACATCGCGAAAGGGGCTAAAACGTTGAAAATTGACAAAAACACCGGGGGAAAAGCGACAAAAGTGTCAAAAAAAACTTCAAGTAAGTCTATTAAGGGCATAATGGACCAACAAATCAGATCCTATTGAGTACGTTGCATTATTGGACTAAATTAGCCTTTAGCAGAAACTGATATGCCAAAATAACTAAATTAACTACATTATTTATTGTTTGTGAACAATTAATCAAGTGGGGATCTGCCTGACAACTGTATAGGCAAGAGTTCACTTGTATCTAGGTTGAGATTATACCCCAAAAACCTACCAAATTCGTTGAGTTTCGAGAACATGTGGAATTGATGAAAGAGGGTTCGATATAAACAGAAGGACGTCGTCTGCATACTATGGATGTCATGAGAACTGGTACTTCGCTACCAAGTCAATACCAAAATTCTGAAAACATGACGGTATTAATTTTCCTACAGTACCATAGGTACTGAGGAATGTAATTTCACCGCTGGAAAGATGAATAAGTATTAAATTGGGTCATTTATGTAGTAGAAATGTGAAATCTTTTTAGAAGTTGGTGCCTTCCGAGAAAAGCCAGAAAATGTTTTTTTGGTTCATGTGGATGAAAGACAACAACTCCCAGAATAAACTTGCTTTGCTTCCTTACAAGTCCACTCCCAAGCCACGCTTACCGTTTACAGACAGAGAGACAGTGAGACGATCAACTCAACACGTGTGTTTTATTGTCATTTCAACCATATACACGAAACAACGTTTCACCGTGGCTCAAATGGTGTTACACATTTAAATATATAAAAATTACATTATATAAAAACGACATACGAAACATGCTACATTTAGTGGACACACATTATAGAGAGCCGAAGTCACGCCCCTTCTGGTTCACCTCATGGGACCTTAAAGCCCATGTTGCAAGTTAACCACCACTGTTGATTAATAGGTACATATAGCACTCAATATATGTATATCATTGTTAAAAATGTCTCAAAATAGTGTTAAAGGACAGTTTTTGTCAGGTTTTTGTCGTTTTTGGTATAAGTGTTTTTTCTTCCGCAATTCGGTGATGACGTCACGTTGGGGAGACGTGTATCAGCCTAGTACTAGAGCTATGGTGACTGACTGGGATGAGGAAGAGGGCTTTTTTACTGTCCGTGAATAGCACCAAGTGAAAGTCAATGTTTTATTTATATCTAGGGACAGTGATCATGTCGTTAGTTCAGATAAGTACCGGTAAACTTATCTAGATCTAGAAAATACAAGGCATCATGCTAGCTATGTGCTAACTTGCCAGTCCCACCTGTGAAATCCCCCGATAGTTGTAAACACATAGATATGATTGATATCATGATTAGATATCTCACGTTTTGATGGTAGGCTACTAGCTCCAGTAACAACATATTTACCTGGTGTTTATTTATGACTTGGACGGGGATGCTGTTCAGCTTTTCACAAGTTTAAACAGCTAGCTAACGCTACGCCGACGCTTCGCTAACGTTAGCGCAACAGCGTTCGTCTAGCCGGCTAGGTAAATATTACAACTGTCTTCGGAGTTTCCTATATCTGCGTCCATGTTGTCAACATAAGACTTGTGGCGTTAGTGCTCCTTTTGTACCATAACTTTATTGAATGAAACGTTAAACTTCGCTCCTACGAGATGGTTTTTGTTAGTTAGTTGCACAAAGCTAACTGGCTATAGTTAGCCTGTATGTATGCTAGCGGACATTAGCTAACGTTGCATAGCCAGCAAACAGCTTCGGTGAGCTAACCTTGACAGCTAACACATCCATGTGTCACCATTTCAAAACATCACCGCAGATTGACTGCTTTTAACAGCAGAGGTTGATTGTGGGCAACATACTGTCGCGGTTAGTTCGCCGAAACTACTGCCGATCGCCGAAGTTGCTGGCTACGCAACGTTAGCTAATCCCGTTAGCATACGTACAGGCTAACTATAGCCAGTTAGCTTTGTGTGTAATGTTACAAAAAACACTTTCGTAGGAGCGAAGCTTAATATTTCATTCAATAAAAGTATGATACAAAAGGAGCACTAACGCCACATGTCTTGTGTTGACAACGTGGACGCAGCTCCGAAGGCAGTTGTAATACCGGTATTTAACTAGCAGTCTAAGCTAACGCTGTTGCGCTAACGTTAGCAAACGTCGGCGTATCGTTAGCTAGCTGTTTAAACTTGTGAAAAGCCGAATAGCATCCCCGTCCAAGCTGCCTTTCACTTCCCCCCCAATATTATTATACACATAATAAAGACACATTGACTCGGTCGAGACCAAAAGCCATATTTTGCCAGATCAGCGGCAGAAACCGGGACCGGGACAGTGAACCGAGACGGGGCTTTCGCCTGTCGTCTCCCCAACGTGACGTCATGCAATGCATTGTGGGGGAAAGACAAACCGCTGTAAAATAGTACCTACTTTTTCGTGTTATATATTCTGTTTTGTGATACATAACAACATCAAATACATGAATAACAGTTTAAATGTTTATTACCAACAAGCAATTACCACAAATTCGTTGGAAAATTTAACTTGCAACATGGACTTTAACTCATCCCTGCCAACATTTGATTTTCAAAATAAGGGAGATTTTTGCGGGCGCATGGCGGGAGGGGGGTTTATGTTGAATAAAATGATAAAAAGATCCTAATATAGTATGTTGGAAAATTCATAGTATTGTATGTCAAAAAAAGTGTAAAGAAGCAAAAATATGTTTCGAAAAAAGTGATAAAAAGTCACAATATAGTAGGCCTTCGTCAATAAAAGTCACAGTATATGTCGAAAAAAGTCAGACAGTCAAACAGTTTAGTATGTCACAAAAGTCATAGTATACTATGTCGAAAAAAGTGATAAAAACGCTATAATATAATATGTCAAAAAAGTGATAAAAATGTTGTTATGTGTTGAAAAGAGTCATAGTATAGCATGGGCACAAAAGTCATAGTACACTATGTTGAAAAAAATTATTTAAAAAATCAATATTGTGGGGCGACCTCTAGCTCACCCAGTGGGAGGGTGCGCCCCATGTAGGCTGAGTCCTTTGCAGCAGCCCGGGTTCGAGTCCGACCTGCGGCCCTTTGCTGCGTGTCATCTCCCATCTCTTTCCCACCTTTCCTGTCTATCCACTGTCACTGTCAAATAAAGGGAAAAGCCCCCAAAAAATAATCTTAAAAAAATAAATAAATAAAAAAATATATATAAATCAATATTGTATGTCATAAAAATGATTAAAAAAAAGTCATGGTATACGTAATAAAAAGTCAGACGAAGTGACAGAGTGGTTAAGGTGATGTACTGCTAATCCATTGTGGCAGGGGGTAGTGTTAAGTGTACTGTAAGTCTGTGCTACCAACAATGCCATCTTGAGTTCAGCTAGCTTCACGTTTTCTGCTTCTGTCTGTTCTTTCGTGATGAAGGATGAAATCGCCCGTGTGCCTCTTCTGCGCGATGGTGCCGCTGTGTTTTATTGTGCTGGGTGATGTAATTTTCTCCGACGTGCGCTACATTAAAATCAATGCGACACACCTTACAAAAAGCGTGGAGGTTGTCGATATGACTAGGGTAAGATGCATATAAATTGTTGCGCCCAACACTGTTGAAATTTAGAGCTATATTTCGATTTCTTTGCGGGAACACCACCTTCACCTGCCATTTTCATCTGCTCGCTTTTGGGTCTTTCCATATATACAATGGTTACAATGCCCATGGTTCTTCTACTGGAGCTAAAACCACGGAGATCGCTTTTGGCTCAAAACTCCACCATCAAACCAAAACGTAGCAATGTAAATGTAGCCTCAGATTAGTTCTAGTTTTTTTTTTCCTTTAGTTTTAGTTTACTATAATAACCCTGGTTGCCACAGCTCAGTATGGTTCACTTAACAATTTAAGGTGAGTTCACAAATGTAGTCTTCAGTATTGGTTATTTTATCTCAGCTCAACTCACTTTGTGTCGATTACATTCAGCTCACATTACTTTTTCTCAATTGTTTTACATGTTTTCTGAAAGCACACCTCACATTCGCAGACAAATCCAAAAACACAAACGAAATGAAACTCTGCCTTCAAGCAACGGTAAACTATGTCTTCTCAAAATGGTAATTTCTGTTCAAAACACTCAATGCCTTAACTGCATTCACTGTGATTTCGTTTATAGTTCTGTCTGATTAATGTCAGTCCATTTTGTTCCAAGATAGCCCGGATCATGGAGGTCGTGCCAGTGATGATGGAGGTGGTACCAGTGATCGTGAACGTCATTACACTGATCATCAAGGTCTCGAAAGGCATCCAGTCCCTGAAGGACACTATGAAGGAAAATAATGAGACATATTCCAGCATTTCCCAGAGACTCAAAGAACTGGACGACCTGGTGAATTCCATTCAACAGGATGTAAACGAAGACTCTGTTAACGCTGCTTTAGAAAAACTCAGAGATGTTCTGTCTTCAGCTGATTGGAAAATCAACAAATACAAAGATAAATCGAAATTAAGTCAGCTGTTGAAAACCAGACACTACAAATCAGAGTTCGCCAAAATAAACCAAAGTCTCTCTGAGGCTTTTATGAGTCTCTCTGCGGCTCTGCATATCCACCAAACGAAGAAGTTGGTCGAACATGAGAACATGATTCGTGTGCACGATGAGGAACCGCAGAGATGGAAACCAGAGCGTAAAGGTAGCTGTATTATACTATAAAATTTTTTCCATACCTTCCTTCACAGCGCTGCAGAGGAGGGTCTGGCTAGTCCACACAGCATTCCAGGATGGGAGAAAAACATGCTCTGATTTATTGGCATTTCCTTAAACCAATCACAATCGTCATCGGACAGATCTCCAGAGCCGTGGCAAAATAGCCTCTGGAAGGGAACTTTTTTGGTGGAACGTGTGCACGTTCAAAAGTAGTTATAGTCGTGCAACAGAAAACTCAGATAGGACAGATAGTCTAGCTAGCTGTCTGGATTTACCCTGCAGAGATCTGAGGAGCAGTTAACCATAGTCCTCAGAAATCCACCGGAGTTTAGAATTGCAACACAAAGAAAACGGTAACGGACATCCGGTAGAAAAGAGTCATCCGGCAGAATTTCCGGCAGTAACGGAGCAATTCCCGAAGTGGAACGTCATGGATATAAAAGAAGACGAGCATGCTGCCTTATAGACTCTTGACAGGAGCAGTTGTTGAGTGCTAACAACATTTTGATGATGACAAGGTTCCATAATTTTACCATCACGTTAGACTATAGACAAGAAACCTTCATGTCATGTTTCAGACTCTAATATGAATTAATGTGAGGGACCAAATGGTGCAAGACACTTTTTGTGCAATGTAAATGTGTTGTACTGGAATCATAGACGTGCTCCCATCAATCACAGGAATGCCTCATCGTTTACACTTGATTTGTACCTTTATAACCCAGGAAACATTCATGTTAACATGAGTCCACAGAATATTTACAAAATGATATCCTAAATGACTGACAGGAGGGAAGGATAACAACATGTTAAACATCTTTGTTTCCCTTTCATTTCTTTCATACCTGCATTAAGACAGACTGTATTACAGTAAGTAATCATTTCTTTTTAGTGGTTGTTTTATTAGTTTAAATGCTTATTTGTTCCCTTACTAGTGTTCTGAAATCTCTTTCATGGTATTTTACTTTACTTTTTCGGTATTTCACTTTTATCACTTGGTTAATTATGATTTTCAGAAAACATATTTCGAACCAAATAAGATTTTTTATGGTTCACTAAAAGATTCAAGCTCATTTAATTTAACTTTATGAATTTCATACATGATAATAATTAACATGTTACCCCCTTCTTGCTTTAAAGTTGTGCTAATATATACAATGGATTACCTAACTATGTGTAATGTGAATATTGGGAATTTCTTTTTCAACATTCGGTGATTCTGGATGTTTTGGTGCTCGAGATAAACTGTCCCTTTAAGAGCGAACCGGTGGAGTATACAGGGTTTAACATATGCAAAGTGTGGGAGAGAGAATCAGCCTAATGAGAACATGAACATCATTAACAATCAATTAAAACATGAACATAATTGTGTGCATTAAGGACAGTGTTGGAAGAAGTAACTAGTAACTAGTATCTAAAGCTGTAACAGATGAATGTAGTGGAGTAAAAAGTACAATATTTCTCTCTGAAATATAGCGGAGTAGAAGTAGAAAGTGGCACGAAAAGAAAAGACTCAAGTAAAGTACAAGTACCTCAACATTTGTACTTAAGTACAGTACTTGAGTGAATGTACTTAGTTACATTCCACTGCTGATTAAGGACAATCAAACTTTAATAAAGTAAACCAACTTACAGGACGCACACATCAGGTCTCAGGTTAAAAGAGAAGAACAAAGAGATGAAGTATATAGAGTATGATTCTCTTCTCATCTTCACCTGGAGGAGTGTTTGGGTTACCCTCCCGGCCTCAGGTCTGGTCATATGACTTCTACTTGGGGACTTTTAATAATCTGTAAGACCATGAAAAAAGAATATGTGCATAATTAGCTGTTACACATACATGAAATAGGATATGAAGTTAACCCTTGTTTTGTCTTCCTGACGACCATGCAACTTTTAGTTTTTCTGGGTCAAAATAATGTAAAAAAATCAACGTTTTCAACATTTGTCCGTTTTTTCCAAGTTTTTTGTCACTACTTCCGATTTTATTTCTGTACTTTATTTGATGTTATCTTTGTTTTTTCACACTTTTGAAGCTTTTTCTGACATTTTTGTCACTTTTTTCAACGTTCTTTTATCAATTTTTTTTTCAAATACTATAAAATTTAATTAAACACTCAAATTCCATGAAAGTAGTGAACTGATCATTTATTTTATTTGTGAAGAACGTTGCATGGAACCATCCACTTTATTTTTTTGACAAATTTGGTTGAAAGAAACCCAAATTTCTGCTATAGAAACTTAATATGGAAATGGGTCAAATTTGACCTGGAGACTACAGGAGGGTTAATGAAGGACATGAACTTTAGCTTTTAGCATATAATGTGTTCCCGAGGTCGAAATGTTCATCGATTGAAGTTAGTGATCGCTCCTTTAATAAAAAACACATGTATCACGTTTTAACAAAGCATACACGCACTGTACAGTTCATCAGATCTTCTATCTTGTTTAAATGACACGATTAATTTACATGTCGTATACACAACACCATTTTAAGTGCTTGTATATGTATAGTATATAGCACAAAAAGTAATAAAGTGCTTAACCAACGCCAAAGTAAACATGCAGGCTATTCTCTTTTATACCTTGGGATCAGAAGGAAATTATTTGTAGTTTTGATAAAATTGTAAAAATTGTAAAATTAGAAATCTTATTTAAAAAAAAAGTGTGTTTGCATATTTCTACATTTGTGCGTTTTAGTCCTGAATCTAGTGAGTGTTATGCATGTGGCCTTGGGTGCAGAGCAGACAGTAGACCACTTTCAAAGCCGCTGCAGTTCACAGTAACAAGTTGTTTTTATATTTTATGAACAAGAAAGAAAATATCAACTTGCTACCCTGTCACATGCTGTTATATATTGATTGTATTGTCTGTACTTGTTGTCTTATTGTGCTGACAACACTGATTTGCATTTTAAATACAAAAGAGCACTTAGGGTGCTTAAAATCCTTCAAGCTTTTGGATATGTGAAAATAACTTTTCCTTTATATAGCACAAAAGGTAATACTGTGCATCACATAGAAAAATAAAATGATAATAATTAATAGTAAATACAGTATCTCACAAAAGTGAGTACACCCCTCACATTTTAGTAAATATGAGGGGTGTACTCACTTTTGTGAGATACTGTATATTGAATACAAACAGAAAAACAACAAACACCCATGTTAACTATGCAGGTTATTCTCTTTTAAACTCAGTTCAGAAAGAAACATTTTCCCAGGAGCATGCATGAATAGTTTTGTAAGTTGATAGCTATCACCATACTGGAGTTTCTACAATTTATTATGATTTTTTTGCATATAACCTGATATCCATGTAGTTTATATCTAAATGTTCAGAACAAATTCAGCTTTCTGTATAATCAGGCTCAAAGTCCTAGAGCCAAGGGTTAAGAGGTCAATTAGGCCTAAAGCTGAAAAGTTCATTTTTCCTTGCTTTTTGGAACATTTACAGATGTGGGTGAATTGTTTTGGTGCTTGGAATGAGTTCACCAAAGTCTTAGGCTAACAACAGTAGTGTAATAAATGAATAAAATAGCAGATACATATATAATAGATGTCTAAAATGAAGTTTGACTTTTTGAGTAAAGAGACATTTTAAAAACATTGTTCAGACTTGCCCATTGAAGGGCGCATCCTTCATCCACCAGAGACCCATTTTTTTTTGTTTGGGGGGGGGGTCTTGTTTTTTGATTTCATCTTCATCGTCTAAAAGCTGGGAACCTGAAGATAAGTTTTGAGATGCAGTTCAGTATGGTGTGTAAAGATGTTCTAGTCATAAATCTTTAACAAACATTGTGTTTTGTTTAGGCATCTTTCCAAATGTTTGAGAGTTTAGAGTTTAAAAGGCTTGGGGTCTTCAACGTTTTTTAGGCCAAGGACCCCTTAGCTGAAAGAGAGACGGAGCAGTGACCCCTTACTTCATATGTTTTATAAAATTGAGTTGCATATTAAAGTGGGCTTACAATAATGTAAAGGACGGCCTAAAGCCTTTACACATAGCTTTCTATTGTGCATATAATACTAAGCTATTAGAATACAAATTGTTGGCATATTCATATATTTATACATCATGTCTTAATGTTAAAATTTGGCACAGTGAATATTTAAGCTTAACTTCATCTGTGGATGGCTACCTTACCTACCAGTAAGACTATCATAATGTTGTGTACACTTAAAAAAACATTATCTTTACTAATAATATGTTGGATTTATGTTACTGTATATATTCAGACATATTAGATTTTTTTTTAACCATTAAACAACATTTTGGTGGTCCCCCTGCAGTAACTCTGAGTACCCTGTCCATAGAGGTCCTGGACGAACCTGGAACATTAACCGAATAACTTGTTAGGGGGAGGGTGTTTTGCTTTTTTCTCTTCAGATGGGCAGTCCGCCCCTGCCTACATCAGCGGATTAAACAGCCTTGTTTCACTTTCTTTTACACGAAAGACATCTCACATCTGCATCCAAATTACAGTAAGTAAACATTTCCTTTCAAACAATGTTGATTATTTTCCTTTATGTTGTTCTTAAGTCTTCTAATTGTATTTTACTTTTCTTCTTCTGAGCGACACTTCCATTTTATAACTTGTAAACTGTTCTATAAATAATTGTGATTATCATTAAACATTTCAAACCAATGAACAGAATATGTGTAAAACTTCTAGCTCCCACCCAGATTATAATAGTTTTGAATTTTCAATTAGTAATAATTATTTTAGTTTTGACTTTTCAATTTTAGTTGAAGTTAGTTTTCAGTGTGTTTGCTAGTTCTAGTTTCATTTCCGTTTTTCAGAAAGGTTTAGTTATCAATATTTAGTTTGTTTTCATATAGATATATATATATATATATATATATATATATATATATATATATATATATATATATATATATATATATATATATATTATATATACATATATACAATATATATATATATATATACACACACACACACACACATATACATACAAACATATAACATATATATATATATATATATATATCTACACATGGTTGAAGCATGGCCATGATATTAAATTTTTAATCTTTAAGCTATTTTAGTAGCCAATGTGAAACAGTTACAGCACAGTCTCTTTTCACTTCCTTCCAGTTTCTGTGGTTCAATATCACGAGAGTGACGGCACTTTCCTTTTCTGATTTTCGAGTAATGTAGAACTACAGGGTTCTGATGTCTGGGGTTGTGCAGAACAGAATTGATCGAAAGTGCAGAAAGGGAAGTACGACCACAAGAGCTTAATTCAATTTGCAAGAGGGAATGTCCAGGGAGGATTTATCATGCAACCAATTTTTGCTGACCAATAATTGCAAATTTGGTAAAGCCATTTCACCACACTGCAAAGTTATTTGTAACCACTGCAAAGTTGAATTTTCTTATCACCGGAGTACTTCCAGTCTGAAATATCACCTAAATGCAATACACACAGTTAATACCAGCAAATCATTAAATGAAACAAACAGTGACGCATCAGCAGACTACGTTAGATGCAACGTGTAAGAGAAGTATAGATAAACAAAGGCAAGAGAAGCTAACAAATGCCATAGCGAAGTGGATAGCTACAGACTGCACACACGATTCAGACAGGCTGCTTGTCAACAGGTAAATAATCTTTTATGAATTTTGATGATCTTAATCTGAACTATATGAGACCGTACATTATCACTGTTGTCCTGTAAAACCTTTGTGAAAATTAATACTTTTATCAGATCATCCAGTTGGTTTTTAAATTGTTTATTTTGCTTAGTAAGTAAGAGTTTTCTCAAACCATAAATGAACATTTAAAGGAAAGGTTTATTACTTGTATATGGCGTTGGTATATGTGCCTCATTCCTGAGCGAGTAATTGTATGTTTTGAGCACAGAGAACTATATTTTGCAAGCACATTACATTACATTTTGAACAGGAATTAAAACTCACAAAAAATAATTTTGTTTGAGCAAACAAAAACTTATTTCGTGCTCAATAAATGTATTTGCATGTTTGCTATTATCCATATTAACGTGCAAAAATAACCCCTCTCACACAGTTTACTCGTGCCCTCTCAAAAACTCTTTCTCTGCGCGCAGATAGACGCTGCTGCGCTCCGGTCATGTCTCCCTCGCTCTCAACCTCTTCACTCTGTGCACGCTCAACTCTTGACACACTCACTAAAATTTCCACAGCATTACAATTGTGCCACAATACCAACCAATTAAAGAATTAAAGGTCAATTCTGATTGGCTGTTTGTCTCCAATTAGATCGCAAGTAACAGGAAACACATATCTACAGGGAAACAGTCTTTGACACAACACCTGCAGATCACCTGCAGATCAGGGTTTTTGGATTTTTTAAACAGGCAAACTTCTACTTGTACTTGTGTATGTGCACGCATTCTTAATATATGGCCTAATGGCCCCTCATAGCCTGGAGCCAAAGCCCCTATCAGGATTTTTTTTTAAGACATGGCAAGGGTACAAAATGAAGATCAGGGTTTGTGCAACCAACAACACAGCAACTCTTCGGCATAGTGTTATAAATTTAAAATTTAATTTAAAAATGTTGAAATATATTTAACTTCTGTTCACGCTGTTGCTGAACTATTGCAGGCCTAACATATACAGTATTAGCAGACCATAGAATGCCGAGACTGACCAATCACAATCAAGTGTTAAACCAAGCGGTGTAATAAAATATAGCTTAAAAACTAAAACTGAAATCATTCATCTTAGTTTTTAACCTGGCAATATATAGTAGGACCAGTTTATTTGTTTTAATTTTCCTTTTTTTTAAATAAAATTTTACTATAATAACCCTGATTCTGTGACAGCACAAAAATTTGTGACGCGAATAAAGACATCAATCAATCATGTTATGTTGTTTACTGATGAGGATCATAATACAACAACACGGAGGCTGCTGCCTGACCCACAGACTGTACAGACGACAAACTTTATTACTCTTTCAACCTTGACAAAGGCAGCGTTTAGCAGAGCCCTTTTTTTCCGTCCTTACCTTTCACAATAAAAGCCCTGGACATATGCTGCACTGTTCTCAAGAGTAGAATAAATTCTCTGAGTATTTTCACTAAAAGAAAACCCAATAAATAGCGTACAGTAGCTTAGTGTTAGTTTTCCCTACTTCAGGGGGAGACGGGGCTGGAGTCTCTGGAGCTAACCCCCGTCACTCCGCTCAGCCATCGGGTAAATAAGACACGATTCACCTCCAGTGGTTTTGAGGAGCTGCAACATTTATTTGTGCTCAAACTGAAGACTCTAGCAGCTAGTTGCTTTACACTTGCATCACCTCACCGCTCTCTCTTCCGCTCACGCTGCATCTTCCTTCACTTTTCTCTTTCTTCAGCAGACGGAACTCAAACTGTCTGTCCAACACTGAGCTGGCACAAATATCTGAAACTTTAATTGAGAACTGTCGCAAATTCACATTTCTGCTGGGGTGAATACTTTTGATGACAAATAGTTGCAGATGATAATTTCGCATTTTTGCGTCGCTTATTCGTCACGCCCCTGGTGTGTAACGGCCTTTAGGCTCTTATTGGAAACAACCACTCTACCTTACAGAACTGAGAACTTACTCAGAGGGACATTATCAGACTTGCTCCGCTGACTGGCTTTTACTTCATGTTCCACAAGCTCGTTCTGCGCTTGGAAAAACTGCTTTTGACTTTAGCGCACCCGACTCCTGGAACAAATTGCGACCCTTTCTTAAAATCAACTAACTTGTGCCTTTTGGACAGTTTAGAAATCTGGTTTTAAACATGCAAACTTCTACTTGTATTTGTGTATGTGCATGCATTCTTGATATATGGCCTATACGGCCCTTCATAGCCTGGAGCCAAAGCCCCTATCTGGATCTTTTTTTGGCAAGGGTACAAAATGAAGATCAGGATTTGTACAACCAACAACACAGCAACTCTTCTGCATAGTGTTATAAATTTAAAACAGGTTGTTTGAAGTAAAAATTTGGAAATATGTTTAACTTCTGTTGCTGTCCATATGGAACACGGGACTGTTTCCCACAGAAAGGGGCGAGGTGATTGAGTCTTCTCTAAAAGAACTATTGCAGGCCTAACGTATACAGTATACAGTATTAGCAGACCGTAGAATGCAGTGATTGACCAATCAGAATCAAGTGTTAAACCAAGCCATGTCATAAAATATAGCTTAAAAACTAAAACTGAAATCATTCATCCTAGTTTTTTAACCTGGAAATAAATATACAAGTCAATTTTAGTTTCAATTTTCCTTTTTTTATTTATATTTTTTTTTATTTACTATAATAACCCTGTTTCTATGATATCATGCGCACAGAGCTCCAGAGAGCCAGGGATGAGAGCGGACGGGCAGCGTCAGATCTGTGCAGAGCATCAAAACAAAAACACAGACAGTATGATAATCACATCTAAAACCCAATATTCTCTCTCTCTGGTTTCTGTGACATGAGAAATACTTTAAAAGTACTAATGTTTAAAAATACAAAACTACACAGAGGTAAAGGATTGTAGCCCTGCCGAGGGGAAAAGTCACGCCAGCAACCACCTGTGTGAAACAAATCTCTGCGCAGTGTCTCTCTCCACCACATCATGTTGTAAACTCAAATGGAATCTGATTGGCTGTTAGTGTTTCTATCGTTCATCAAATCGCACCGATAGTGATCCCAACGATATCGTTCTCCACTGTCGTTATAGTTGTGGACTCCACTATCCACTTGAGTTAGAAAGATTTTTATAACTACCGATTTATAGTTATTGTTCTTGGTGTGGACGGCCCTTAAGATTCACTTAAAGATTTAAGCTGACTTCACAAGTTCAGCCTTGGTTATCTTATCTCAGCTCAACTCACAAAAGGCAAAACTCCACAAATCTCAAAATGCATTTTCTGTTCTAATGACACACACATACACACACACACACACACACACACCATAGTGTGTGCACGCTGTGCATGCGCATAGGTGCGTTTTACTAATGCGCTGTTAAAATAACAATGAAATGCTACGTTATTGACTTTAGACCAGGTTTTTGTTGGTCAATGGCGCGATCACTTTCTGCTGCCTCAAGATAGTAAAACACCAAGAATTCACCTGAACACACCTCCCTGTAAAACCAGCACGCCCATGGGCGCACAGATGGGTTCAGGTGCATTTGCTATTTAAACGACGTGGGCGCTGATCAGGAAATTGACAATTAAGTTGGTCTTAAACTAGCAAAAACACTTGTGTCAGGCTTTGCGCTGCGATGCACCAGGTGCAAGATAGGGCCCTAAATGCCTTAACTGCAATCACTGTGATTTAATTTATAGTTCTGTCTGATTAATGTCAGTCCATTTTGCATTTTCTTTCAAGCTAACCCGGATCATGGATTTCGACAATATCGGGGAGGTTATACCAGCCATAGCAGTGATCGTGCAGGAGATCGTCAAGGTCATAAAAATGATCTTCGACTACCGGACTAGCACTTCGAGGGATAATAATGTGGTATCATCAAGCTTTTACCAGAGACTTAGAGATCTAGACGACCTGGTGAAGTCCATTCAACAGGATGTAAACGAAGCCTCTGTGTACGCTGCTTTAGAAAACATCAAAGATGTTGTGTCTTCAGCTCATACGAAGATCAAGAAATTGGAAGATGAACAAAAAACAGGTCAGAAGTTGAATCTCAAAAGGTACACATCAGAGTTTAACAAAATTAACCAAAGTCTCACTGAGGCCTTTGTGAGTCTCTCTGCGTCTCTGCATGACCACCAAAGGAAGAAGCTGGTCACACAGGAGAAGAAGCTGAACGCACAGGAGAAGAAGCTGGTCAAACTGGACAAGAAGCTGGATGTTTGGGTTGGTTGTACTGTATTTGTGTTGGTTGTAATGGGTGGGTTTGTGTGTTGGTTGGTTGTAGCTGCTCTTAAAAAAAAACTTTGAAACTTTGTGTGCAGGATCAGGAACTGCAAAGAATGAAATCAGAATTAGAGTGTAAAATATGCTGTGTTATACTATAATGCTGCCTCAAAGCCTCATGGCAGGAGCAGTTGTTGAGTGCTACTGTAACAACATTTTGATAATGACAAGGCTCCATAATTGTACCATCAAGTTCAGTGGGCGTAACTCAACTCAATTTTAATGTGAATCCACAGAATATTTACAAAATGATCTCCTAAATGGCTGAGAGGAGGGAAGGATAACGTGTTAAACATCTTTGTTTCCATTTCATTTCTTTCATACCTGCCTTAAGACAGACAGTTTGTATTACAGTAAGTAATCATTTCATTTGATTATTGCATATGTTCATTAGTTCCCTTTATGTTGTTCTTAAGTCTTCAGGTATTTAAATGTTCTTCTTCCGAGCGGTATTTTACTTTTATCACTTGTAAACTGTTAAGTACTTATCATGATTATCAGAAAATTTGTTTCAAACCATAGTAGGTTTTTATAGCTCATACAGCTCAGTATGGTTCACTTAAAGATTCAGCTCATTTCATCTTTATGATCTTCATACAACATAATTATTAACATGTTATGTATGGCAAACTGTTCTGTTAGTTAATTATAACCCCTTCTGGCTTTTAAGTTACACTGATATTTGTTAACAATGAATTAAATAATTTTTCATAATATGAAAGTTGACATATTTTTCTTCCAACATTTGGTGGGCAGTGGTGGTTCTGGATGTTTTGGTGTTTGAGACAAACTGTCCCTTTAAGAGCAAACTGGTGGAGCAATTTTTGAAGGGGACACAAATAATACAGCCAGAATTGTACTTTTATAGTATAAATTCCTCTTCACACATACATGACTATTAGTGTAGCATGTATGTACTTCTTAAAGGAAGTGTTGGTAATGTTGAAAAGTTAGTAAGATTTGTAAGTAGCATCTCCTCGGAGCTTCCTACATTCTACAGTAGACTTGCAGTAACTCACATTAAAGCTATAGTGCGTAGTTTCTGTCTCCCCGTGAAGAATTCTAAGTAATGACAACAAAACTATCGGCGCATCCACCCCACCTCCCTCCTCTACACAGTTACTAGTAGCCAAGGAGGACATGGAGGATTAAAAAACATTATGGACTCTTCAGAAGAGGTCATTATCTTCACTTTCACACAGTTTCTGCGCGCAAAAGTTGCCGGACGCCTCAATTTTCTGAACATAGTTATACTGAGAAACACAGAGAGAGTTTTATGGAGCTGATAGTCTTAATTAGCTTTTTATCAACTCATTTGGCAACGGCTTACAAAAATTACGCACAACAGATTTAACTCTGACGACGACGATGCGCGTACAGTTCAGGCTCGTACATGGGAGGAGTAGTGTACACGCAAAGCGACAAAAGTGTCAAAAAAGACAACCAAAACTTAAACTAAAAGTTTTAAGTTTTGGATTGTATTATTGTATATATAATGTAACAATGTCCTTCACATCATCACCATGACTCTCTGTTCCTGTCTCTTATTATATATATATGCACAAAAATGGTGTAGTTCCACCAAAATTACTAAATACATACAAGATGTCTGTAGAGCTCAGAACTTTCGCAGCCTCCTTTTTTATTTTAGTTTTTTAACTTGACAATATACAGTAGTTTCAGGCTACTCTTACATTGCTACGTTTTGGTATAAAAACGAATCTATTTTGCTATGTTAACACCGCTGCTCTGACGTTTCAGAGCCTCTAAACCGGAGATATTTGGAAACACTTCTGACCCATTTTGGTTTGGAATCTGCGGGGTTGTGTTGCAGTTTTCTAACTGCTCTTTAATGTTTTATGTAAAGCACTTTGAATTGCCCTGTTGCTGAAATGTGCTAAACAAATAAAGCTGCCTTGCCTTGCCTTGCCTAGTCAGTGAAGATTACCATACAGCAGCAGCTTGGCTTTAACTGTGCGTTCATGGACATCGGAAAAACATTTTTCCCAGTGAAAACATCACCATTAACATCACTTCCTGTGGGAATCAGAGGTGGGAAACTCGGGCTAGATTTTGCTCACAGAGTTTCCCAGTTGGTGACGCGTTGTTGACAACTGACGTTTGATGGCGACTTTGGTTCACTGAACATATTTCAATGACAATAAACTGTTTATTGTAGACAAACGCCTCTGCCAAGAAACATACACAGACATAACATGTTTCAAATTATTCATAAATAGGCCTATATGTATAAACCAACAGCTTATCCGTGTCATTTCCCGTTTCTTTGCTTTTATAAGAAAACAGCAGCACATCTTTTGTTATTGTGGCCTCCATGTTTTCAGACACCTGATGCTCTAGGCTGCGCCCAACCGTTGGTGGCAGTCATGCAACAAGTTGTTACGCCAAACGCCAATATAACAGAAGAAGAAGAACACGCATCCCGACCATGTGAACACTTGCAGTCGGAAAAACAGCATAATCACGGGGTTGTGTCTGTGGTAAACCCAGCCGGCCATTTTAAAATGTCCCTTGACAGGTGAACGCGCCATCAACACAGGAATGATACAACAACTAGCTTCTCTCATTGAACAGGATTCAAAGAGCTGCTGACACTGGTTGGTTGATGTTAACATTATTGTACCTAGCAAAAATGTTAGATAACCTTTTGCTTTCATAACAACGTGTAAGTGTACTGTAATTCAATTCTGCACCTAAGACTGCATGATGCCTTTAAATGCAACAGGCGAACAAATAATGAACATTCACTTAAATACCAGCATGTTTGCAGGGTTGTACTTTACTTGGTCCCACAAAGTGGGTGGGTCTTGTCCCACCCACATACAATGGTTACGATGCCCATGGTTCTTCTACTGAAGCTAAAACCACGGAGAGAAAACTGCTTAAAAACTGTTGAACGATGGTTCAGTTGAAAACCCAAAAACACCTAAAATTATATATTACTGCTCAGAAATGTATTAACCCAAAAACAGCTACAAATCTATATTACTGCTCTAAAAGTATTGGTATGTATTGTACTATAAATGGATCATGGTTTTGACTGTGTGTCTTCAGATGAAAGAGTGTAAGAGACTGCTGTAAAAAAAGGGAAAATGCATGATCATGTAGCTTGTGTAATGTATAGAGATGGAACATGTTCATATGTAAAGTTTCCTGTTTGTGGCTTCTGCCTCTTGTCTACGTGACTTTTGGCTCCTATCTGCATTAGCATATTACTCTACGTCACCTTTTGGCCCGTGTATTTGTATTGGTTTATGTTACCCTACATGGGCATAAAGATTGGTGAAACAAACCTTGCTGCGTCTGGGGGAGTGAACCAAAAAAATTTACATAAATAAGCGAGTTTTTCCAGCAAAATTCTCTTGTATGGTAAGGACACCTTGCTCTTCGGACGCGAGGGTTTTAGTACTTCAGCATTTAGAAGAATCACTCACTGAATCTACTAGGTTCAGGACTTTGTTCATTTTAATTTTTATTCAACTTAGCTTATTTGTTTTTTGTTTTCTCTGCTTCATATAAAATAAAAATACCTGAGCTCGTGTTGGGCTAGGAAACCAAAAAGCTCATGAATTTTTTGGAAGACTTTCTCTTTTTTCCTCCACAACTGCCATATGGGCGGGGCACACCCTATTTGAGGGACAGCTCAGACTCCTCATTAACCGTCAGTGGCGAGTTGCAGCCTGGCGGGGACCGATCTTGACAGTCAGACTTCCTGTTATCTCACAGCGGAGTGCTACCCGCTCGGCTGGTCAAAGCCCCCGAGCGCTTGGCCTCTCTCGACGCGGGGACCAGGAAGGCTAGCGGGCGTCCTTTGGAAGGAAGGGACCTTCGGTGATTCTGAGAGGAGCGGCCTTAAAACTGTGAGTACTTAAGAAAAATCATTTGGTTATGAAGATCCCCTCGGGCAGTGCTTTTCATACACAGGGGGTTAAGAGCCCGTTAGTTGGGGACATCTAGGGTGTTAATTGAAGCCTCTTGCCCTTGGCCCTTTAATATGGGCGTGTGTGTCTCTCTAATAAACTAAAAACCAGGGAAGTATCTGAAATAACTCCTTTTAATATAGACCAAAACATCCGCTCCGCTGACGGTAACTGGTGTTGCTGTATGGCAGAAGAGGGCATAGTAGACGCGGGGGTTATCGAGGGGAAGGCAGAAGGGAGTTGGCTTTTGATGAAAAAGTGATACGAAGCCTCGGTAACTGTCACATCGCTCTTCAAACCAAAACATAGCAATGTAAATGTAGCCTCAAATTTTTTTTGTTTTAGTTTACTATAATAACCCTGGTTGCCACAGCTCAGTATGGTTCATTTAACAATTTAAGGTGAGTTCACAAATGTACACTGTAAAATATGAACAAGCTTATACAAGTTGTGGATTTTGAACTCAACTTTATGAGTTTTTGAAAGTTAAACTTGCATTTATTCATTGGGTTGACTATTTAAAAAAATGTATGTGTTGACTGAACTTGGGTATGTAAGTTATCAGTTGAAAAAAAAGCGTGTGTGTGTGTGTGTTGCAACAAAAAAGAGCTGCCTTTCGAGTTTAAAATAACCTGTCTTCTTCCACAGCAAAGTTAAAGCATGGACACAATAAATTAATTATACACCGCCGATAAATAATGTAGCCTATTCACATTTCTACTAAAATATAACACGGGTTGTGGCAAACAAGAATTCACTGGTGCCCGGCGGAGGGAGTACCTGTCAACAACTTGTGAATTTCACTCTTCTCAAATTGAAATGGAAAGTTCTTTTCAAAAGTCAAACGTTTAGCTGCGCCCACATTTAGCCCAACCCCGATCTGCGTACTGCAGTCAGGTGCAATTGGTTCATTGGCTGGCCAATTCCCATGATGCAAGGCGGTAAATAGAGTTGTGTTAAAATTTGCTGAAAAGTTTGCAGTTTGTTCTAAATACAAATGTAACTTTATGAATTCAGTTTATTAAACGTGTGCTTAGAATGTAGTGTTTTGTTGCCTGGTAATTGTCATTGTTGTGCTGGTTTACATTTGTAACCATGAGTTAAGTGACTGTTACGTTTGGTAAGAAGAGGTGGAGTATTGCAGCGTTATATGTTGAGCAGTAATAGGTCTCCTTCAGCCATTAATCTGTGGCTTGTTATTTCACTATTGGCCATTTTATGTCAAGTGATGCAAGATCGGCAGAGAGGCTGCTATTTCGCACGGGCCCTGGGGCGTCCCCACCCAAGCACCCATGCTATCTCCGCTATAAATGTGATTATGTTGTTTTAACTTGAAATTTGAGTTGAAATAAAGCAGAAAAGTATGTCTTCTATACTAGGCAAGGAAGGTTTCTTGCATTATTAAAGAAAATAAATTATTTGTTTTAACTTAAAATATGAAGTTAAACCAAGTAATACAAAGTTAAATCAACTAAAAGAACAACTTTAACAAAACTAGAACACTTTAGTTACATCAACATCATTAACTTTAATTTCTAAGTTGAAACAAATGCAGTTTTCAAATTGAGTGAACTTCGATTTTCAAGGCAGCAGGTGAACTTTCATTTCCAAGTTGATTACATTCAGCTAACATTACTTTTTCTCAATTGTTTTACATGTTTTCTGAAAGCACAACTCATATTCGCAGACAAATCCAAAAACACAAATACACAAAGCAAAACTCAAAATGAAACTCTACCTTCAAGCAACGCTAAGCAATGTCTTCTCAAAATGGTAATTTCTGTTCAAATTAAAATCTGTTGGACACTAAAGTGCTCAATCTAAAACCCTATTATGAATGTAAAACACTCAATGCCTTAACTGCAATCACTGTGATTTCGTTTATAGTTCTGTCTGATTAATGTCAGTCCATTTTGTTCCAAGATAGCCTGGATCATGGAGGTCGTGCCAGCGATTATGGAGGTGGTGCCAGTGATCGGGAATGTCATGAAAATGATCTTCGAGGTCTCGAAAGGCGTCGACCAACTGATTAACACTACGAAGGAAAATAATGAGACATATTGCAGGATTTCCCAGAGACTCAAAGAACTGGTGGACCTGGTGGATTCCATTCAACAGGATGTAAACGAAAACTCTGTTAACGCTGCTTTAGAAAAACTCGAAGATGTTCTGTCTTCATCTTATAGGAAGATTGAGGATTACAAAGATAAAAGGAAATTAACTCGGACGTTGAAATCCAGACACTACATATCAGAGTTCGCCAAAATAAACCAAAGTCTCTCTGAGGCCTTTGTGAGTCTCTCTGCGGTTCTGCATGTCCACCAAATGAAGAAGATGGTCAGACAGGAGAAGAAGCTGGAAGTTATTTTAGTCGTGCAACAGAAAACTCAGATTGGACAGATAGTCTAGCTAGCTGTCTGGATTTACCCTGCAGAGATCTGAGGAGCAGTTAACAATAGTCCTCAGAAATCCACCGGAGTTTAGAATAGCAACACAAAGAAAACGATAACGGACATCCGGTCGAAAAGAGTGTCATCCGGTCGAAAAGAGTCATCCGGCAGAATTTCCGGCAGTAACGGACCAATTCCCGAAGTGGAACGTCATGGATATAAAAGAAGACGAGCATGCTGCCTTATAGACTCTTGACAGGAGCAGTTGTTGAGTGCTAACAACATTTTGATGATGACAAGACTCCATACTTTTACCATCACGTTAGACTATAGACAAGAAACCTTCATGTCATGTTTCAGACTCTAATATGAATTAATGTGAGGGACCAAATGGTGCAAGACTCTTTTTGTGCAATGTAAATGTGTTGTACTGGAATCATAGACGTGCTCCCATCAATCACAGGAATGCCTCATTGTTTACACTTGATTTGTACCTTTAAAACCCAGGAAACATTCATGTTAACGTGAGTCCACAGAATATTTCCAAAATAATATCCTAAATGACTGAGAGGAGGGAAAGATAACAATATCTTAAATGTCTTTGTTTCCCTTTCATTTCTTTCATTCCTGCATTAAGACAGACAGTTTGTATTACAGTAAGTAATCATTTCTTTTTAGTGGTTGTTTTTTAGTTTAAATGCTTATTTGTTCCCTTAAAGGAACACGCCGACTTATTGGGAATTTAGCTTATTCACCGTAACCCCCAGAGTAAGACAAGTCGATACATATCCTTTTCATCTCCGTACGTGCTGTAACGCTGTCTGATGGTTCCAGCATTAGCTTAGCCCAGCACAGATCCTGCAGGTAACTGGTTCCAACTAGCCTACTGCTCCGAATTGTGACAAAAGTGACAAAATCACGCCAACATGTTCCTATTTACATGTTGTGATTTGTATAGTCACAGCGTGTACAAAAAACAACGTAACATGAGACACAGCCGTATTCTAACAGTAAACAAACCGTCATTCATACTCCCCTCCACTTGTTGGCAGACATCCTGTACTTAGACCTTAGCTCAGAAATACATCATGCTTCAATTCAAAATGTTCGAGGAAATCCCATCCAAACTTGACTTTTTTTGTCAAAAGCGACTTTTTCTGGTGTTATTGGAGACTTTTGTGGTGTGTGGAGACTCGTGAAAGCACGTATCACTCTACAATTACCGTGCTCAACAAGCAGCAGGTAATGCCGTGAGCCCCTCCCCCGTCCAAAAGCCCTCACAAAAAAAAACTAACTATAAAAACACCTACTGTTTACATGAGTTTTGTGGCGTAGTAATAGTTCTAGTTTACGACTGTTGGCTTACAATTTACTTTTTCCCTGTTCATTTGATATGTGGACAACATAAATGGATGGAGGGGGGGTAAATCTGATGAAATAAGTTCAACTCTTTCAAAATATCAGGTATTTCATGGAAATTACATAATCCAATATGGCCGCCGCCATATGACGTCATAATATGCAAATTAGATGGGAAAATTGACTCCCTAGATAAACGTTAGGTCATTCTCAATATTTGTTTCATTTACACTTTGTTCTATCTCAAACCACTTTCAAGCCAGAGCCTTCTGAAATGTAGGTGTCAAAATATATTTTTGCTTTTTTGCTTGGAAATGTAATCATGCTGAAAACTACGTTACTGATATTACTATATTCATTGCTTAGAAACATGCCTAAAAGAATGTTGGTGTGAATTGCTCTGTGACTGTCTTCCGGAGCATGAGACTGCAGCTGAGGAAACGTTTGTGGTTGAAGCACGGAGTTCATATATGAGAAAGAAAGATCGTTAGGAATTAATGAGAAACATATGCACTCGTGAATAATACTGTCTTATACCTGCATTTGCCTAGAGAGGGGAGTTGGGCAGTCATATATGATTTAAATGTATTAACGCTAGCTTGTGTAATGCATAGGGCGGTAGCTGCATTGACCTGGTTTTTAACTGGGTTGTTAGATTGAGACGAAACATTGTGAAATGCATAAGAGGAAACCTGGTCACATGTGATATTTCCTGTACGTATCTTCTGACTTGTATCTGCGTGAAATTGTGTTTATAGGGTCATATGAAATGGTGAAAGAAACCTTGCTGCGCCTGGGGGACTGACCCAATATATGTATAGACTTTGGGGCATTTTGTGTTTCAGTATCTTAGCATTTAGAGGAATTTTTTTTTTCATTGAACTTATTCTGTTAGGGACTTAGTGCATTTTTCATTTTCTTTCAGTTTAGCTTATTTGCTTTTTTAACTTTTTGCTTCAAATAAAATAAAAATATCTGAGCTTGTGTTGGGCTAGGGAACCAAAAACCTTGTGAATCTTTTGTGCCTTTTTGGAAGACTTTTTCTCTTTTTTTTCTAATGCTGCCGTACGGGAGGGGGACACCCCCACGGAGGGACAGCTCAGACTCCTCTTTAACCGCACGTTGCGAGTTGCAGCCCGGCAGGGACCGATTTTGACAGTCAGACCCCCTGTTATCTCTCAGCGGAGTGGAACCTTCGGTGATCCTGGGAAGGGCGGCCTTAAACCGTGAGTATTTAATAAATATCATTTGGTTGTAAAGATCCCTCGGGCAGTGATTTTCATACACAGAGGGGTTAAGAGCCCGTGAGATGGGGACATCTAGGGTCGTAATCGAAAGCCTCTTGCCTCGCCTCTGGGTTCACTGACCCGGGCGAGGACCCTTTAATAAACAGGGAAGACTAAAAAACAAACTAAAAAACAGGCAAGTATCTGAAATAACTCCTTTTAATATAGACCAAAACATCCGCTCTGTTGACGGTAACTGGTGTTGCTGTACGGCAGAAGAGGGCATAGTAGACGCGGGGGTTATCGGGGGGAAGGCATGAAGGGAGTTGGCTTTTGATGAAAAAGTGATACGAAGCCTCGGTAACTGTCACACCGCTCTTCACTCGTTTCCTCTTGTATTTAGTCTCTGTGTTTCCTTTGTCTGTTGTCAGGTCATTATTTCTGTTCGGAGTGTCTGTGTGTCTAGTCTACCCGTTTTGTCTCGGTGTTCCTGGTTCCTGTCATTCCTGTTTTTGTCTTTGACTTCATTTTGAGTTACCCCTGCCTGTTCTGCCTGCTTCTCTCTGGATTCTAGGAAGTCTGCCACGTGTTGGAATTGTTTGTTGGACTATGGAGGACGCCATTACCACATGTTCGACGCCACAAACAAGAGACACTGATTCTAGAGAGCGCACTGCAACACCCAACTCACCACTGGATCCCCTGAACACGACACCCGCTTGACCCTTGCCCTATTCACTGTATATATTTATTTTTATTAAATCACTTAAACGTATTTCCTGTGTCACGTCTGCTTTTGGATCCAACCTCCAGTGCCGTTCCGTAACAGCCTATCTGTATCTGTTACTTAAATCATCACATAATTAAATAAAAAATAAAATAACTTATGACCGGTGTGAACACAAGCACCGAACTTTGAGTTCTAGGTTGGTTTAGCTTCTCACATCTTGAATTTTGTCCAAAAAAAGTTACGATTTTCTCAGATGAACTGATATATGAATAATTTTACCAAGTGGCACCCAATAGGATTGAAAGAATAGTTGTGATAGTGACTCACTGGTCTTGTGTAATGCAGAGTACAATCTATGTCCATAATTAATACTAGTAGCTGTGTTGTTTCTGTCTAATGATCACAAGATGATGCTATGAGTCTATTCTGTGTGTGTTTAAAATACAGACTCCCTGCAGTAAATTAATCTGTGGGAGAGGAACAAAATACTGGCTCAGAAAAGAAGTCTGTTTCTATAGAAGTCTATCAGAAAATGAGCCTACTTCTCACTTAATGTAGTACCTCAGTAAACATTTTCATAATAGGCTTATAGTCTCAATCACTAGTTTCAAGTGCTCTTCAATACATCATGATGTTGATTTTGTATGATGGTCCCATTTATTTAATAATAGAGGATAAAGCAGGAACTGCAAAGAGAGACATCAGAGTTCCACAAAATGGAGCTACGAGTCTCAAGAAATCTGGCTCTTTTCTGATCAGTTTGTCTAAAATAAAAATTTTCCTGCAGTCAATAATCTGTGAAGAAAAGTGAATATGATGATATAATTAGCTTTTACAGATCATTAAAATAGGAAAAGTAGTATTTAATAATTGAAGACAAAGTTATTGTTGGAAGTGAACTTATGTTTTAAGCATATTTTATCATATATATATATATATATATATATGTGTGTGTGTGTGTGTGTGTGTGTGTGTGTGTGTGTGTGTGTGTGTGTGTGTGTGTTGTTCCCAAGGTCAAAAATGAATCTCCACGCTCAAGTATTAAAGTTACTGATCGTTTCTTTAATCAAAAACAAGTTCTTCGTAACTTATTGCTTTTCACACATACAGTTCATGAGTTACCACCTTTGATTTATTTAAATGACAACACTGATTTGCATTGTAAATACAAAAGAGCATTTAAAGTGGTTTAAATCCTTCAATCTTTTGGATATGTGAAGATAACTTTTCCTTTATATAGCACAAAAGATAATACAGTGCATCACATAGAAATAATAAAATTATAATATGAATAGTAAATATATTGAATACAAAAAGAAAAACAACACCCATGTTAACTATGCAGGTTATTCTCTTTTAAACTCAGAGTTCAGAAAAAAACATTTTCCAAGGAGCATGAATGAACAGTTTTGTTAGTTGATAGCTATCACCATACTGGAGTAGTTTACAATTTATTGACCCTTTAAAATGAATGACACGTAACGCTGTTGACCCTCTTATCTTCAGTTTAATGGATATTTGCATATAACCTGATTCCCATGTACTTTATATCTAAATGTTCGAGCAAATTCAACTTTCTGTATAATGAGGCTCAAAGTCCTAGAGCAAAGGGTTAAGAGGTCATTTGGGCCTAAAGCTGAAAAGTAAATTTTCCGTTGCTTTTTGAAATTTTTAAAATCTCTTGTAAAAACAAACATTTACAGATGTGGGTATGAATTCACCAAAGTCTTAGGCTAACTAAATCATTGTAATATATGAATAAAACAGCAGATACATATATAATAGATGTCTAAAATTAGATTTTTTGAGTAGAGAGACATTTTAAAAACATTGTTCAGACTCGCCCATCAAAGGGCGCGTCCTTCATCCACCAGAGACCCATTTTTTTTTGGGAGGGGGGGTGTCTTCTTTTATGATTTCATCTTCATCGTCTAAAAGCTGGGAATCTGAAGATTAGTTTTGAGATGCAGCTCAGTATGGTGTGTAAAGTTGTTCTAGTCATAATTCTTTAACAAACATTGTGTTTTGTTTAGGCATCTTTCCAAATGTTTGAAAGTTTAGAGTTTAAAAGGCTTGGCGTCTTCAAAGTTTTTTTACGCCAAGGACCCCTTAGCTGAAAGACAGACGGAGCAGCGACCCCTTACTTCATATGTTTTATAAAATTGAGTTGCATATTAAAGTGGGCTTACACTAATGTAAAGGACGGCCTACAGCCTTTACACATAGCTTTCTATTGTGCATATAATACTAAGCTATTAAAATACAAATTGTTGGCATATTCATATATTTATACATCATGTCTTAATGTTAAAATGTGGCACCGTGAATATTTAAACTTAACTTTACTGTATCTGTGGATGGTGACCTTACCTACCAGTAAGACTATCATAATGTTGTGTACACTTAAAAAAAACATTTATCTTTACTAATAATATGTTGGATTTATGTTAATGTATATATTCAGACAGAGGTTTTTTTAACCTAAAAACATTTTTGGTGGTCCCCCTGCAGTAACTCTGAGTACCCTGTCCATAGGAGTCCCTGACCCCTGTTGAAGATCCCGGAACATTAACCGAATAACTTGTTAGGGTGTTTTGCTGTGGAGGGGTCTCCAAAGAAACATAAAAAAGGGGCTACAACACTAAAGATATGACTTGTGTAACTTCTGCCAATGTTAGGGGGAGTAACCAACGTTTGTTTTTACAGATATTACAGTAGGTCTTGGCGAAAAAGCCGTTTGGGCTATGGTGCCCAAGACCAGTGGCGTATAGCTAGGCATGGGAGCTGGGGGGTTACAAATCACAGTGGGCATGGGGTTGGAGTAATACGTGGTCGCTGGGGGGTTACACATGGTCACGGTGGGCATGGGGTTGGAGTAATACATGGTCGCTGGGGGGTTACACATGGTCACCGTGGGCATGGGGTTGGGGTAATACATGGTCGCTGGGGGGTTACACATGGTCACGGTGGGCATGGGGTTGGAGTAACACGTGGTCGCTGGGGGATTAAACATGGTCGCAGGGGCTGTGGGACTGGGGTTATTCATGGGAGCTGGGGGGTTATACATGTTTGCAGGGGCCACAGGACTGAGGTTATTCATGGGAGCTGGGGGGTTATACATGTTTGCAGGGGCCACAGGACTGGGGTTATTCATGGGAGCTGGGGGGTTATACACGTTTGCGGGGGCCATGGGGCTGGGGGTAGGCAGAGGGGTTGCGTACAGTGCGTTTCTCTGCTCGATGTTTAGAGTCCCAGACAGGACATGGAAGATATCAGTGAGGGTTCTGTCCATCCTCCAGAACTTGTCTTCTTGGTTGGACTTGAGGGCGTTCTTAAGAGCATTGGTTTTGGATAATTTCTCCATTTCTTTGGCAACAGAGTCCAGAGTGATGCAGAGTTCCCTCAGAGTGGCCTCCACCATGGCAGAATTTTGGCCCGGCCCTTTCTGTTTGATGGTGAGAACCAGTCTCTCCAGCGATTTGACTCTGTCTGAGATCTGGTGGCAGCGCTCCCGGCTGACCTTCACTTTCTCAACAGTGCGGAAGATTGTAAAACACAGGTTCAAGACAGAATCTTCAACGGATGTGTACGGTCCCGTGGCTCTCCTGATTAGATCCATGTTTAGCTGTAGAGACAGAGAGGCAGTCAGCTTGGATTGAAATGGAATATTGCAACAGTGAAGTGAAGTGAACCAGACTGAGCTTCTGGATCGATGGAAGTACATTTCCAGGGAATAGCCTCCCATCTTCCCCTCTCTGTGTGTTGCCGTTCTTAAAATCCGTCACTACGGAAAACAACAACAAACTTCGAGCTAGCAAGCCACGCGCTGAAAATGGTACGTTTTGAAGAAAATTTTGATTGTGCAACAAGACAGGCCTGCTTCGTTCTTTCGGGAATGATTATAGAGATTTACAAAGAATATGTTTACAGCATTTTCTTTTTAACTGAGACGTTTTGGGACCGATTGGGGTTGTTGCTATAGACGAAGTACACACGGCGATACACTGGTAAGAGATAATGATGTTTAACCATGTATCAGCTAATTTAAAGAGCTCACGTTACCATATTGTTTGAACAGTTCATTTCAATTAATTTTGTATGTGGCGTTTTTCTTTTGTGGAGTGCAAATGTTCCACCAAAACAAGTTCCTTCCTGAGACTATTTAGCAGAGCCACCGTCACTGCGTCCAGAGCTTAGCGCCGCCCCAAGACGATTGTGATTGGTTTAAAGAAATGCAAACAACCAAGACCGTTTTTTTACTCCTATCCCAGAATGCATCTGCGGTTTAGCCAGACCTTACTTTCACAGTGCTGTGGTGATAGAGCCGGCAATGCGAGACTTGAATGAACTCAACTGAAATGAACAAAAACGTAAATTGCACAAATTAAACTGACTGAGTATTTGACAGCCTCTGAGTCTGTCTCTGTGTGTTTTCCTGTGCAGGTTGCGGGCAGGTATGGGGGGTGGAGCCATCTAACCTGATGTTTTGCACCTGGGCCGGCTGGGTTATTTAAACTTTTAAACTGACTCATTTTTGAAGCAAATCTGATTGATCTTGAGGGAAACACTTAGAATTCCTAAGGTGCATTCAGATTGAAAGAAAGTTGGGTTGTTTGCCTTGTGTTGTTTCTGCTGATTTAACCACAGATATATATTTGCATTTTGTTTTCATACCAATCAGCTTGTTTCACAGCAAAACTCAACCTGACTTTAAGCTGTCGATGTGGTTGCTCAGAGCAGTTCATTTAAACCTGCAATACCTGATTTTATTTTGGAGTTTATTGTATACTGTTGGGTTGTATACTTATCACAATGCATCATATTTTATAAACCTAATAAGCACAATACCTCCCTCTGAAATACGTATACGTTGGGCAAGTTAACGCGTTAACTCATTAATTAATTAACGCCGACAATTATTTTATCGCACATTGACGCAGTTTTTATTATTTCTTTTATTATTGTAAAAGTCTGTTGCTCACAGGCTTTTATTTTGTAAAAGTCTGTGGCTGACTGCTGCCGCGCTTACAGGACCTAGAAAAGAAAAGAACGGGCAGATAAACAAACCAACAATCATGGAGAAGGGTTCGGATCTTTTACATGGCCATTTTCATTTTAAAGTTCTTCCAGACGGCGCAGTTGACAGAACCAAAGTTATTTGTAACCACTGCAAATCTGAATTTTCTTATCACAGGAGTACTTCCAGTCTGAAATATCACCTAAATGCAATACACACCGTTGATACCAGCAAATCATTCAACAAAAACAAACAGTGGCGCGTCAGCAGACTACGTTAGATGCAGCGTGTGAGAGAAGTATAGATAAACAAAGGCAAGAGAAGCTAACAAATGCCATAGTGAAGTGGATATTTACAGACTGCAGGCCCATTAGTGTTGTGGAGGACGTCGGTCTGAGAATCATTCTGAGAATCGCAACAAATGACGGCAGGTATGAGATTCCCTCAAGACGCACCATCACAAGAAGAATACACCGCAAAAGCAACTTTACAACGTGTTCCTCTCACTGGGGACTACTGGACATCACTGGGTAACCAAATTACCGCGGAGTTACAGTTTTAAAGTTCAGGATTTTGTGGGCAGTTTTTTATATATATATATATATATATATATATATATATATATATATATATACTGTATATAACAGGATAACATGAATGCCCTGGCAGTGGCACTAAACTTTAATTTTGTATTTGCTTTGATTACATTGTTTAAGTTGAGATTTACACTAAATATTTTATTTAACTGCTACTGTATGAACAAAATGCTGATGTTAATTGTTTGCAGAACAAATGTTATGGTACTTTTGTTCATATGGCAGAACATTTAAAATAAAATTGAGCTATACAATACTTTTGAATTCATTATTGGATTTTGCGTATAACAATGCGATTAATCGCGATTAATCGTTGCCCGGCTCTAGTACAAAGTAGATTAAGATCTGTACAGTCAAGTAAAGAACAACTACCTCAAATATGTACTTATGTACAGTACTTGACTAAATGTACTTAGTCTAGTTTCCTCTTATCAAGTTGAGTCAGGTGCATTCAGGAAGAACCGGTCTCTGGGATTTCCCAGAAATGATTCACTGTCAGTTCTGAGAAATGGGGGCATAAAACAGAGGGTCTGGGTGTCCTCCGCCAAATTATTATTTTTTTTTTTATTTATTTATTTGACCATAATAATAAATTATGCCAGAACTGATAGTACTTAAATATGAGGGACTATAAGAAAAATGTCTTTTGTTGCTTAAAATAGGGGCCAATCTCCGAGACGTATAGGCTAAATAAAGTATCAAACTAATTTGAAAGTGTGTGAGGGAGGGGGGGGGGGACAAACAGGATTTTGAAAACTGTCCCCAGTGGAAATTACACCCTAGCTTGTGTGTTCACACTTAATTTTCCATTAAAGCTGATTGTGATTCTGAGGTTTTCAACACATTTTGTGTGTAATATCAGTATATATTATGTAATATGTGCATGTATCAAAGCTGTCCTCTGAAACCCATATGACTCCAGATTTGAGCATTTTAAAATGTGTTAGATAACTATTTCTAAGAGTAGATTTGATAAAATATATTTTTTTTTATTTGAAATTCAAAACAGATTTTCTGTGTGACTTTTTAAAAATAAATATGGAGGGTTAAAGTTCACGGTTACTGTCAACTGAAAATATGGATTATATCGTGAAACTATAATTTAATTTGGCTGTAATTAAAGTATAATTAAAGTTTCAGCATTAAGTTACAGTGCCTAGCAGTGCCTGACTAACGTAGCTATGGCTGAACTCTGGCCTACTTTAGCATATCAACATTAGCTCACTAAGAACCTGTGAACCACAATCCCAAACTGGCAGTTTGATTTTCTGTGTACTGAATTGTTTACCTAAAGTAAACTTCATATCTTTTTTTTAAATATTAGTATTTCTAAAATTATACTTTAAAAAAATCCCAATATATCGTCTTACGCACAGTATTGAAATATATTGCAATATATTGAATCGTGACCCATGTATTGTGATACGTATCGTATCGCCAGAATCTTGCCAATACACAGCCCTACTAAAAAGACTGTAAACTTTGTTTAAAAAAGGCCTTATATTAGCTCCAGTTAACTTTGGAACGTATTTGTGCACAGAATGAGGATTGTGTGGATTTTGTCCACCATCACTTGCATTGACTTGAATTCGAAAGGAATCTTTGACAGGAAACATAATTCAAGTAAAAACTGTTTAAATGTTGATATGGCCACCTGACAGAATCCAAAAGCAGTAAACCTATACTTAAATGTTCCTATAAACTCTTCTTCAGCAAAATTAATTTAAAAACCACAACGATTAAAGTTGGACAGTTTTTAGCCCATGAAACATTTAGGGAGTTTCCCAGGACAGCAGTGATAATGTAAGATCTCAGAAAGAAACAGAGTTCAGTTTCAAATCATCAAAATCTTTAAAAGATTCTTTACCTGTTGACAAGCTGCCTGTCTGAATCCAAGTGTGCAAGTCAGAGACAATGTACATGCATATGTGTTCTTATCACGCTTAAACATTTTTGGCATATTGCCAACACCATGCCTACTGGCCAGAAAATGTGGGTGTGCTACATCTAATTACCCCCCCCATACATATACCGGTAAATGCACTGCACTGTTTACTGGGTAGATTACTGGAAACTCCAAAGCTAAGCAAGTGGGCGACAGACAGACAGACAGATGGAAAGACAGACAGACAAACAGACAGACAGACAGACAGAACCCATCGTGGCAGACAGACAGACAGACAGACAGAACCCATCGTGGCAGACAGACAGACAGACAGACAGACATACAGATGGCCCTTGACTGGCATATCATTATAGACATAGAGCATTTTTTACTGTTGTAGCTGGAGTATGTTTTAAACAGAAAGCACATTTAAGAGATGAAGTGTAATTACATACCAAGTTAAAGATAAAGAAAGATAAAAACGTGGGTGTGAACACACACTCTAGGTAGCAGGAATTTAAGCAAACATGTCAGTGTCCATGCAAGTTGAAAAGTTTCAATTGGAGCAGAAATATTGCATTTATCCCGAGGCAGTATGACTCCACTTCATGAAGGTAGATATGGTGAATTAAGGATTTTTGGAACCATTTTTGAATTTATGACTTGTCATAAAAGTAATTACTTTGCCCGCACACATTATACATATCTATAATAATGAAGCTGTTACATATCCATTTGAGGAGGAAAGAAGATTATATCATATTCCCAGGAGACATGGCATACCCTTTTGTGTAAACTGACCCAAAATCTTTTTTGTGTGTGTATCATATAAGATGAAAAAAGGAAACTAAAGCTAAAAGAAAATACCACTGTTCACTGCTTATAGTTGTTAGCTAGCTACTGCTGATTAGATTAGATTCAACTTCATTGTCATTGTGCAGAGTACAAGTACAGAGACAAAGAAATGCAGTTTGCGTCCCAACCAGAAGTGCAAAAAGAGCAGAAAAGTGCAACGTTATATTCCAGTATAGACAGGTGGTGCATAGACAGGACAAGAAATATATTGCAGTGTTATAAGAGCAGAATAAATATGGCTATATAATATGAACAATTTATGAACAACATGTACAGATATGTGAAATGTAGTATCAGTGACAGTAGTAAGAGTAATATAGATATATGCAGTGTATTAGCAGACTATATAATAAGAAAAACTGAATAAATATGGATATTCAGTATGAACCATATAGACAGATATGTACAGCTATGTGCAGTGTGGTAACATTATAGAGTATTAAGATGTCAGTTCAGTTGGCACAATGGTACAGTATGCAGTAGCAGCTAGTAACAGAGTTACATTGGGTGAATAAAGATGGTTAAAGTCTCTGAACACCCACACAGATGTTTTCAGTTATTCTGGCTGATGAGATCTCTGCTCAGGTTGAAGGTGGGCCTGAGCTCAGGTGGGAATTCATTAGGCTACAAACCATTTCTACCAATAAGAATGGTAATTACACAAAGGTGTTTTGTCATGCCCTAACAGGTACATTTAGCCCACTGCTCCATGTGACCTGCAAAAGGGGATTACTCCATCAAAATAATTACCTCCTGTTTCAAATGTAAATAAATCCAACAATGAATAAATCGTTGTAATACGTGTTTATGGCAATTTGAATGCAGTGGTTCATTTTAAGTAGCTATGAGGAATTTTGCATTTAGTGTGTGCAGTTTTGGGAATTTTGTGTACAGTTTTAAAAAGGAGACATAATATTGAAAATGTGTGCAAGCAGTTGTAAAAAAAAACAACCTGTAACAAGCTCACTTTTGGATGCACCGAAAATATTTACTACAATGTTGTCAAATTGCTTACCACACACACACACACACACACACACACACACACACACACACACACACACACACACACACGCAGAACCACCCGGACCCACCCTGTTTACGGGCCTGGGGTGTCAGTACGTCTCTCGTACAGTAAGTGCCTCATTGGGACTTGTCTGACTGGATTTTCTGAATAGTTTTATGGTTGACTGAGCTAGAGTTATCACGCGTGCATATTGTGACTCTTTGAATGTCTGCAGGGTGACTTCTGAAGAGTATTTCTTACATTTTTCCCATGAGTGCCTTTAACAAAAGCATTCTATGTTCGATTGTTTTTAATTACTGCTTTCTTGACATGGATAAAGACTGAATCCCAATGTGGTTATGAAACAAGGATGATTCCATTCGGGTGAACAGCAAAAGCAACAGAAGGAATAAAAGCACAGCAACTGTTTTGCTTTTCTTTATACTGCACACCTTTATCCAGCAGGCACTTTTTAAATATGTGGCGGGCTGATGGGGAAAGTGGAGACAGGTGAGCAGGTGGGGAAAGTTGATGAAGATTAGAAATGTGGCTGGAGAGGAGGGACAGAGAGACAGAATGTCAACCAGCCAATTGGCCCGGCTGTTTTTCCACCCGGGGGAAACGGTTGTCAATCAGCCCCAACAAAACATAGCAACACGTTTCTACAAAAACTGAAATGGGGGGTGCATTGTCCCTGACACACAAAAACTCAAAGCCTGTTGCAAACCGTTTCACACCGTTCCGAGGAAACGTTTAACCATGGAAACCGTAGCCAAACGGTGCACAAAGTTTTAGGATTGAACGTGCCCCAGATGTAACTGAAGCATTGCAGAAACTGGAGACATATGCAGGTCTATAACCGGACTAATGGAGAGTAACTGTGTCTGTATCGATGTGACAGCTCAGCCTCTAACTGATCTCATCAGAAACTTTATTTCCTTCTTTTACTTCCCTCTATTTTATCTCCTTCTTCTCGTCTTACACACAGAATTAGTGTCATGTGTCAACCCTCTGTCTAAGCAGCAAAATCTTGCTCAACCAGTGTATTGATCTGAATCAGTGTGTCTTGTAAGCCTATAGCTTTTACAACATACAATTCATTCATACTGTCAAAAAGACAAAGAACATTTCACAGAAAACACCTTTGTGAAGGTTGTTGTTGCAGTGGTATGCGGGTGAGGTTTCTGAGAAATCAAAAGTGTAAATGGATCAAATCATACATGAATAATGTACACACAATAGGCAGTGCCCTCCCCTGCCTAAAGCATATTTACACCAGGCGCTGCAAGAAAAATGCCAGGAGAATCATTAAAAGTCCCATGGCATGAACATTTCACTTTATGAGGTTTAACATTAATATGCATTCCCCCCAGCCTGCCTATGGTCCCCCCAGTGGCTAAAAAATGGTGATAGGTGTAAACCGAGCCCTGGTCTGCCTTTGAGAAAATGAAAGCTCAGATGGACCAATCAGGAATCCTCCCTTTATGATGTCATAAGGGGAAAGGTTACCTCCCCTTTCTCTGCTTTGCCCGCCCAGAGAATTTGGCCCCCCCCATGAGAGAGAGAGAGACATCATGGCTTTCAAACGAGCAAAGTGGCAATTGGTCAAGGCCGC
Source organism: Perca schrenkii (assembly GCA_025617405.1). NCBI lineage: Eukaryota > Metazoa > Chordata > Actinopteri > Perciformes > Percidae > Perca > Perca schrenkii. The sequence continues at coordinate 36,069,741 of CM046794.1, read as the reverse complement.
ACCCCCACCCTCCACCTTAAGACCACTAAGGTCTATATAAAAGAGACTTCAGATACAGTATTAGGGGACCACTAAGGTCTATATAAAAGAGACTTCAGATACAGTATTAGGGGACCACTAAGGTGTATATAAAAGAGACTTCAGATACAGTATTAGGGGACCACTAAGGTCTATATAAAAGAGACTTCAGATACAGTATTAGAGGACCACTAAGGTCTATATAAAAGAGACTTCAGATACAGTATTAGGGGAACACTAAGGTCTATATAAAAGAGACTTCAGATACAGTATTAGGGGACCACTAAGGTCTATATAAAAGAGACTTCAGATACAGTATTAGGGGACCACTAAGGTCTATTTAAAAGAGACTTCATATACAGTATTAGTAGGACCACTAAGGTCTATATAAAAGAGACTTCAGATACAGTATTAGTAGGACCACTAAGGTCTATATAAAAGAGACTTCAGATACAGTATTAGGGGACCACTAAGGTCTATATAAAAGAGACTTCAGATACAGTATTAGGGGACCACTAAGGTCTATATAAAAGAGACTTCATATACAGTATTAGGGGACCACTAAGGTCTATATAAAAGAGACTTCAGATACAGTATTAGGGGACCACTAAGGTCTATATAAAAGAGACTTCAGATACAGTATTAGGGGACCACTAAGGTCTATATAAAAGAGACTTCAGATACAGTATTAGGGGACCACTAAGGTGTATATAAAAGAGACTTCAGATACAGTATAAGGGGGACCACTAAGGTCTATATAAAGGAGACTTCAGATACAGTAGTAGGGGGACCACTAAGGCCTATATAAAAGCATCCAAAGAGCACCATGTCATGGGACTTTAAAGATCCAAACCACCCAGGTAACAGTCTGTTCTCCTGGTCGGGAAGAAGGTACCGGATACACCGGACCAGCACTGAGAATCTCAGAATGAGCTGTTACTATTAGGCTTATAGTTAAACCTTACCAGTCCCTAAAACTCATCAAAATATATGATATATACGTATATATTATCTAGAGACAATAACTTGTAAATTGTCAGGTTGGCTATAAACAGAAGAAAGAACAAGGAAGAACGTTTAGGACTCAAATTTCTCTTTATCAAAGAAGTGATTCAGTCTCTAGCTTCAGATAGCGTGCAGGATCTTTTATCTTTTCCAAACACGCATCAATAAAATTCTGATATGAGACAGTAGAAGTAGAATCAAAGCAGCGATCAAAAAGATGTCCGAATGTTCTGCTCTCAGCATCGCGGCCGGCTGGAGTCCGTGCGGAAGAGTCTTTTGAGGACGCAGAGCTGCAGGTATCCGGACAGGAGGATGACGAGGCTTTGGGTCGCCGACCACCACGTGACGTAGTTGAAGTTGGACAGGAGCAGGTAGTGATCCTTCCCTTTCCTCATGCGGGCAAAGTTGTAATGACGCCACATGTGGAAGATCTGATTCTGGAGCTTCTGCACACTCTCCTAAAGCAGACATGGTACACTGTAGAGTTTCACATCATAGTATGCAACAGGCTTTAGATGATTGGTGGAATATAGTGTCATGTTTGAAAGTATGGAAGTACCTGTAGTTAGTCTAACATTATGACAAATAAATAAGTGAAGTGAGTCACACAGTACTCCATGAAAAGAGTTTTAGTCAATATTTGAGGAGGTGTATCTGCTGTATATAAAATACAAATAAATTGAACTGTAATGTTAATTTCAATTTAAAAAAAAGGTTTTTTTAACTTTAGCTTAACTTTGAAGAAAAATGTCACAAGGTGGGACTGCAAGGTATTTTTAGCGGTTCCTACCGTAATTCTAACCTGAGGAAGTGTGTCTATCAGTTGGTTACAGAGCTCTACGTGAGCACAGGCTTTTATGACTGTCAATATAGCCAGCATCTAACGTTAGCTACTCTGCTGTGCTGTGAAGTAATGTCTGGCTATGTGAGACAAGCGTCTAGCAACATTGTTGTGGATGCTGCGGTCTCAGCCTGGCAACCTCCGTCAACTTCGAGTCTGGGGAGGAGGGTGCGGGGGGAGACGACTCTCTCCAGTATTTTGAATTTGTACTGCAGTAACTATTTTAAACACTAGGTGTCAGTATTACATATTGCACCTTTAATGTCTGAGTCTTAAATATCTACAAATGAACTGTGACCAGAGCATCGAGGCTGATCAACACCAACCAATGACTAAGCCTGTCGTAAGACGGAGTGAAGCGACAGCAAACCAAGGGACATGCAGGCCATCCCCTTAGTCTGCAGCCTGGCAAACCGAGCTCTTTAGATTAAAAGGCACGGGCAGCCAAACTTTGTAAGCCTAGACACGTAATGATCAAGTTTTCCCAGAGTTGTGGTTATGCTGTGACAATCAACAAAAGTCTGAAATATTCTGTCGAGTAAAAACTGAAATGGCTGTTCTTTTGTAAAACGTTGATTCAGCTCTAGCAAAACTGGTTCTGACTGTGCTAAACGTAACTATGTCTTAAATCCCAGAGACTTGAAGTCAGACAAATACCTCAATACCGGCCAAAGTGCTGTTGAGGACCATCTCTCCCTCCTCCATCTCTCTTCGACTCCTCTAAACTTTAATTTTGTATTTGCTTTGATTACATTGTTTAAGTTGAGATTTACACTAAATATTTTATTTAACTGCTACTGTATGAACAAAATGCTGATGTTAATTGTTTGCAGAACAAATGTTATGGTACTTTTGTTCATATGGCAGAACATTTAAAATAAAATTGAGCTATACAATACTTTTGAATTCATTATTGGATTTTGCGTATAACAATGCGATTAATCGCGATTAATCGTTGCCCGGCTCTAGTACAAAGTAGATTAAGATCTGTACAGTCAAGTAAAGAACAACTACCTCAAATATGTACTTATGTACAGTACTTGACTAAATGTACTTAGTCTAGTTTCCTCTTATCAAGTTGAGTCAGGTGCATTCAGGAAGAACCGGTCTCTGGGATTTCCCAGAAATGATTCACTGTCAGTTCTGAGAAATGGGGGCATAAAACAGAGGGTCTGGGTGTCCTCCGCCAAATTATTATTTTTTTTTTTATTTATTTATTTGACCATAATAATAAATTATGCCAGAACTGATAGTACTTAAATATGAGGGACTATAAGAAAAATGTCTTTTGTTGCTTAAAATAGGGGCCAATCTCCGAGACGTATAGGCTAAATAAAGTATCAAACTAATTTGAAAGTGTGTGAGGGAGGGGGGGGGGGCAAACAGGATTTTGAAAACTGTCCCCAGTGGAAATTACACCCTAGCTTGTGTGTTCACACTTAATTTTCCATTAAAGCTGATTGTGATTCTGAGGTTTTCAACACATTTTGTGTGTAATATCAGTATATATTATGTAATATGTGCATGTATCAAAGCTGTCCTCTGAAACCCATATGACTCCAGATTTGAGCATTTTAAAATGTGTTAGATAACTATTTCTAAGAGTAGATTTGATAAAATATATATTTTTTTTATTTGAAATTCAAAACAGATTTTCTGTGTGACTTTTTAAAATAAATATGGAGGGTTAAAGTTCACGGTTACTGTCAACTGAAAATATGGATTATATCGTGAAACTATAATTTAATTTGGCTGTAATTAAAGTATAATTAAAGTTTCAGCATTAAGTTACAGTGCCTAGCAGTGCCTGACTAACGTAGCTATGGCTGAACTCTGGCCTACTTTAGCATATCAACATTAGCTCACTAAGAACCTGTGAACCACAATCCCAAACTGGCAGTTTGATTTTCTGTGTACTGAATTGTTTACCTAAAGTAAACTTCATATCTTTTTTTTAAATATTAGTATTTCTAAAATTATACTTTAAAAAAATCCCAATATATCGTCTTACGCACAGTATTGAAATATATTGCAATATATTGAATCGTGACCCATGTATTGTGATACGTATCGTATCGCCAGAATCTTGCCAATACACAGCCCTACTAAAAAGACTGTAAACTTTGTTTAAAAAAGGCCTTATATTAGCTCCAGTTAACTTTGGAACGTATTTGTGCACAGAATGAGGATTGTGTGGATTTTGTCCACCATCACTTGCATTGACTTGAATTCGAAAGGAATCTTTGACAGGAAACATAATTCAAGTAAAAACTGTTTAAATGTTGATATGGCCACCTGACAGAATCCAAAAGCAGTAAACCTATACTTAAATGTTCCTATAAACTCTTCTTCAGCAAAATTAATTTAAAAACCACAACGATTAAAGTTGGACAGTTTTTAGCCCATGAAACATTTAGGGAGTTTCCCAGGACAGCAGTGATAATGTAAGATCTCAGAAAGAAACAGAGTTCAGTTTCAAATCATCAAAATCTTTAAAAGATTCTTTACCTGTTGACAAGCTGCCTGTCTGAATCCAAGTGTGCAAGTCAGAGACAATGTACATGCATATGTGTTCTTATCACGCTTAAACATTTTTGGCATATTGCCAACACCATGCCTACTGGCCAGAAAATGTGGGTGTGCTACATCTAATTACCCCCCCATACATATACCGTAAATGCACTGCACTGTTTACTGGGTAGATTACTGGAAACTCCAAAGCTAAGCAAGTGGGCGACAGACAGACAGACAGATGGAAAGACAGACAGACAAACAGACAGACAGACAGACAGAACCCATCGTGGCAGACAGACAGACAGACAGACAGAACCCATCGTGGCAGACAGACAGACAGACAGACAGACATACAGATGGCCCTTGACTGGCATATCATTATAGACATAGAGCATTTTTTACTGTTGTAGCTGGAGTATGTTTTAAACAGAAAGCACATTTAAGAGATGAAGTGTAATTACATACCAAGTTAAAGATAAAGAAAGATAAAAACGTGGGTGTGAACACACACTCTAGGTAGCAGGAATTTAAGCAAACATGTCAGTGTCCATGCAAGTTGAAAAGTTTCAATTGGAGCAGAAATATTGCATTTATCCCGAGGCAGTATGACTCCACTTCATGAAGGTAGATATGGTGAATTAAGGATTTTTGGAACCATTTTTGAATTTATGACTTGTCATAAAAGTAATTACTTTGCCCGCACACATTATACATATCTATAATAATGAAGCTGTTACATATCCATTTGAGGAGGAAAGAAGATTATATCATATTCCCAGGAGACATGGCATACCCTTTTGTGTAAACTGACCCAAAATCTTTTTTGTGTGTGTATCATATAAGATGAAAAAAGGAAACTAAAGCTAAAAGAAAATACCACTGTTCACTGCTTATAGTTGTTAGCTAGCTACTGCTGATTAGATTAGATTCAACTTCATTGTCATTGTGCAGAGTACAAGTACAGAGACAAAGAAATGCAGTTTGCGTCCAACCAGAAGTGCAAAAAGAGCAGAAAAGTGCAACGTTATATTCCAGTATAGACAGGTGGTGCATAGACAGGACAAGAAATATATTGCAGTGTTATAAGAGCAGAATAAATATGGCTATATAATATGAACAATTTATGAACAACATGTACAGATATGTGAAATGTAGTATCAGTGACAGTAGTAAGAGTAATATAGATATATGCAGTGTATTAGCAGACTATATAATAAGAAAAACTGAATAAATATGGATATTCAGTATGAACCATATAGACAGATATGTACAGCTATGTGCAGTGTGGTAACATTATAGAGTATTAAGATGTCAGTTCAGTTGGCACAATGGTACAGTATGCAGTAGCAGCTAGTAACAGAGTTACATTGGGTGAATAAAGATGGTTAAAGTCTCTGAACACCCACACAGATGTTTTCAGTTATTCTGGCTGATGAGATCTCTGCTCAGGTTGAAGGTGGGCCTGAGCTCAGGTGGGAATTCATTAGGCTACAAACCATTTCTACCAATAAGAATGGTAATTACACAAAGGTGTTTTGTCATGCCCTAACAGGTACATTTAGCCCACTGCTCCATGTGACCTGCAAAAGGGGATTACTCCATCAAAATAATTACCTCCTGTTTCAAATGTAAATAAATCCAACAATGAATAAATCGTTGTAATACGTGTTTATGGCAATTTGAATGCAGTGGTTCATTTTAAGTAGCTATGAGGAATTTTGCATTTAGTGTGTGCAGTTTTGGGAATTTTGTGTACAGTTTTAAAAAGGAGACATAATATTGAAAATGTGTGCAAGCAGTTGTAAAAAAAAACAACCTGTAACAAGCTCACTTTTGGATGCACCGAAAATATTTACTACAATGTTGTCAAATTGCTTACCACACACACACACACACACACACACACACACACACACACACACACACACACACACACGCAGAACCACCCGGACCCACCCTGTTTACGGGCCTGGGGTGTCAGTACGTCTCTCGTACAGTAAGTGCCTCATTGGGACTTGTCTGACTGGATTTTCTGAATAGTTTTATGGTTGACTGAGCTAGAGTTATCACGCGTGCATATTGTGACTCTTTGAATGTCTGCAGGGTGACTTCTGAAGAGTATTTCTTACATTTTTCCCATGAGTGCCTTTAAAAAAAAGCATTCTATGTTCGATTGTTTTTAATTACTGCTTTCTTGACATGGATAAAGACTGAATCCCAATGTGGTTATGAAACAAGGATGATTCCATTCGGGTGAACAGCAAAAGCAACAGAAGGAATAAAAGCACAGCAACTGTTTTGCTTTCTTTATACTGCACACCTTTATCCAGCAGGCACTTTTTAAATATGTGGCGGGCTGATGGGGAAAGTGGAGACAGGTGAGCAGGTGGGGAAAGTTGATGAAGATTAGAAATGTGGCTGGAGAGGAGGGACAGAGAGACAGAATGTCAACCAGCCAATTGGCCCGGCTGTTTTCCACCCGGGGGAAACGGTTGTCAATCAGCCCCAACAAAACATAGCAACACGTTTCTACAAAAACTGAAATGGGGGTGCATTGTCCCTGACACACAAAACTCAAAGCCTGTTGCAAACCGTTTCACACCGTTCCGAGGAAACGTTTAACCATGGAAACCGTAGCCAAACGGTGCACAAAGTTTTAGGATTGAACGTGCCCCAGATGTAACTGAAGCATTGCAGAAACTGGAGACATATGCAGGTCTATAACCGGACTAATGGAGAGTAACTGTGTCTGTATCGATGTGACAGCTCAGCCTCTAACTGATCTCATCAGAAACTTTATTTCCTTCTTTTACTTCCCTCTATTTTATCTCCTTCTTCTCGTCTTACACACAGAATTAGTGTCATGTGTCAACCCTCTGTCTAAGCAGCAAAATCTTGCTCAACCAGTGTATTGATCTGAATCAGTGTGTCTTGTAAGCCTATAGCTTTTACAACATACAATTCATTCATACTGTCAAAAAGACAAAGAACATTTCACAGAAAACACCTTTGTGAAGGTTGTTGTTGCAGTGGTATGCGGGTGAGGTTTCTGAGAAATCAAAAGTGTAAATGGATCAAATCATACATGAATAATGTACACACAATAGGCAGTGCCCTCCCCTGCCTAAAGCATATTTACACCAGGCGCTGCAAGAAAAATGCCAGGAGAATCATTAAAAGTCCCATGGCATGAACATTTCACTTTATGAGGTTTAACATTAATATGCATTCCCCCAGCCTGCCTATGGTCCCCCAGTGGCTAAAAATGGTGATAGGTGTAAACCGAGCCCTGGTCTGCCTTTGAGAAAATGAAAGCTCAGATGGACCAATCAGGAATCCTCCCTTTATGATGTCATAAGGGGAAAGGTTACCTCCCCTTTCTCTGCTTTGCCCGCCCAGAGAATTTGGCCCCCCCATGAGAGAGAGAGAGACATCATGGCTTTCAAACGAGCAAAGTGGCAATTGGTCAAGGCCGCACCCCCACCCTCCACCTTAAGACCACTAAGGTCTATATAAAAGAGACTTCAGATACAGTATTAGGGGACCACTAAGGTCTATATAAAAGAGACTTCAGATACAGTATTAGGGGACCACTAAGGTCTATATAAAAGAGACTTCAGATACAGTATTAGGGGGACCACTAAGGTCTATATAAAAGAGACTTCAGATACAGTATTAGAGGACCACTAAGGTCTATATAAAAGAGACTTCAGATACAGTATTAGGGGGAACACTAAGGTCTATATAAAAGAGACTTCAGATACAGTATTAGGGGACCACTAAGGTCTATATAAAAGAGACTTCAGATACAGTATTAGGGGGACCACTAAGGTCTATTTAAAAGAGACTTCATATACAGTATTAGGGGACCACTAAGGTCTATATAAAAGAGACTTCAGATACAGTATTAGGGGGACCACTAAGGTCTATATAAAAGAGACTTCAGATACAGTATTAGGGGGACCACTAAGGTCTATATAAAAGAGACTTCAGATACAGTATTAGGGGACCACTAAGGTCTATATAAAAGAGACTTCATATACAGTATTAGGGGGACCACTAAGGTCTATATAAAAGAGACTTCAGATACAGTATTAGGGGACCACTAAGGTCTATATAAAAGAGACTTCAGATACAGTATTAGGGGACCACTAAGGTCTATATAAAAGAGACTTCAGATACAGTATTAGGGGACCACTAAGGTGTATATAAAAGAGACTTCAGATACAGTATTAGGGGACCACTAAGGTCTATATAAAGGAGACTTCAGATACAGTAGTAGGGGACCACTAAGGCCTATATAAAAGCATCCAAAGAGCACCATGTCATGGGACTTTAAAGATCCAAACCACCCAGGTAACAGTCTGTTCTCCTGGTCGGGAAGAAGGTACCGGATACACCGGACCAGCACTGAGAATCTCAGAATGAGCTGTTACTATTAGGCTTATAGTTAAACCTTACCAGTCCCTAAAACTCATCAAAATATATGATATATACGTATATATTATCTAGAGACAATAACTTGTAAATTGTCAGGTTGGCTATAAACAGAAGAAAGAACAAGGAAGAACGTTTAGGACTCAAATTTCTCTTTATCAAAGAAGTGATTCAGTCTCTAGCTTCAGATAGCGTGCAGGATCTTTTATCTTTTCCAAACACGCATCAATAAAATTCTGATATGAGACAGTAGAAGTAGAATCAAAGCAGCGATCAAAAAGATGTCCGAATGTTCTGCTCTCAGCATCGCGGCCGGCTGGAGTCCGTGCGGAAGAGTCTTTTGAGGACGCAGAGCTGCAGGTATCCGGACAGGAGGATGACGAGGCTTTGGGTCGCCGACCACCACGTGACGTAGTTGAAGTTGGACAGGAGCAGGTAGTGATCCTTCCCTTTCCTCATGCGGGCAAAGTTGTAATGACGCCACATGTGGAAGATCTGATTCTGGAGCTTCTGCACACTCTCCTAAAGCAGACATGGTACACTGTAGAGTTTCACATCATAGTATGCAACAGGCTTTAGATGATTGGTGGAATATAGTGTCATGTTTGAAAGTATGGAAGTACCTGTAGTTAGTCTAACATTATGACAAATAAATAAGTGAAGTGAGTCACACAGTACTCCATGAAAAGAGTTTTAGTCAATATTTGAGGAGGTGTATCTGCTGTATATAAAATACAAATAAATTGAACTGTAATGTTAATTTCAATTTAAAAAAAAGGTTTTTTTAACTTTAGCTTAACTTTGAAGAAAAAATGTCACAAGGTGGGACTGCAAGGTATTTTTAGCGGTTCCTACCGTAATTCTAACCTGAGGAAGTGTGTCTATCAGTTGGTTACAGAGCTCTACGTGAGCACAGGCTTTTATGACTGTCAATATAGCCAGCATCTAACGTTAGCTACTCTGCTGTGCTGTGAAGTAATGTCTGGCTATGTGAGACAAGCGTCTAGCAACATTGTTGTGGATGCTGCGGTCTCAGCCTGGCAACCTCCGTCAACTTCGAGTCTGGGGAGGAGGGTGCGGGGGAGACGACTCTCTCCAGTATTTTGAATTTGTACTGCAGTAACTATTTTAAACACTAGGTGTCAGTATTACATATTGCACCTTTAATGTCTGAGTCTTAAATATCTACAAATGAACTGTGACCAGAGCATCGAGGCTGATCAACACCAACCAATGACTAAGCCTGTCGTAAGACGGAGTGAAGCGACAGCAAACCAAGGGACATGCAGGCCATCCCCTTAGTCTGCAGCCTGGCAAACCGAGCTCTTTAGATTAAAAGGCACGGGCAGCCAAACTTTGTAAGCCTAGACACGTAATGATCAAGTTTTCCCAGAGTTGTGGTTATGCTGTGACAATCAACAAAAGTCTGAAATATTCTGTCGAGTAAAAACTGAAATGGCTGTTCTTTTGTAAAACGTTGATTCAGCTCTAGCAAAACTGGTTCTGACTGTGCTAAACGTAACTATGTCTTAAATCCCAGAGACTTGAAGTCAGACAAATACCTCAATACCGGCCAAAGTGCTGTTGAGGACCATCTCTCCCTCCTCCATCTCTCTCTTCGACTCCTCGAAGCCTTCGTAGATCACGCCAAAGTTCACAAAGACCCTGATGCCTCCAAACTGGTTGTTGTGGTTCCCAAGACACAACCGGTAAAAACCTGGAGGAAACTGCAGTTACCTCACAGACGGAATATAATTATTGAATGTATATATGTGTGTTTCTGATCATCCTACCTGTCACCTCAGTCTGGAAATTCATTTGACCGACAACCTAGTTCGTTGAAGCCACGAGAGCACCCTGTGGCGAGTTGACCGTCACAAACAGCCGGGGATCATTGGCCATCCCTGTTACCCACTGAACCTGTGTTCACACATTAAGCAAGTCCTGATATTGTCTGTGTATATTAAAGCCTGATATATCTTACACAAACAGGTACTTTAAAAACGTCCAGTGTGTAGGATCTAGTTACATCGAGTGGTGATGTTGCAGATTGCAACCAACTGAAACTTCAACTGTGTTTAAGTGTGTAGGAGGACTAAGGTAGCCAATGCTTAAATGTGAATGGCCCTCTCTAGAGCCAGAGTTTGGTCTGTGCTAGAAATACGGCGATGCAACATGGCGCACTCCCTGTAAAAAAGGACCAGGCCCCCAGGAAGTGTTTAAAGCAAATTTAATAAGGTCAAAAAAATGTCACATGATGCCATCTGGCCCAAAACAACTTTTTGAGACGTCTGTAAATCAGTGGATACATTTTTTTCAGCATCACAAAACCTGTGAAATGACTCGTTTCTCTATCGGATAACATTTGGAAAGTCTAGAAGAGCCGCCAGTTTAAATCAGTTAACCCCCATTCAAGTTAGCGAAGGCCTAAACCAAAAGTAGCCGTCTCAGCAGGTGGAGGTCTCTCGTGAGCCGGCTCTATGGGCTGCACAGTGAGGCAGCAGCGCCGATCATCCGGGTGATTACTGGCTCCATGAAGGCTTCATGCTCAGCTGCAGGCAGCTGCCGCAGCGAAGAAAACCACTCAAACACTATATCAATTCTCATATAGAGCCACGAAGACGACCTGTCTGTGTAGATAAACAGCTCATTCCAAAGCTTCACTGGCTTTTCTAGTGCTTCTTAAGTTTAGTTGAGTCATAAACTAAAAGAAAACATAACTTATATAATATTCATGTTTCATTCCAATAGTTGCACTAAATCCTACTGGACCTTCAAGTAAAGTATTACTCATATGTTTATTTCTTGAAGGGTATGTGGGAACTTTGCACACATTAATTGCACACATTTAATTTTCATGTTAAAAAGTCAAGCCGGATGACATTGAAAGATTGATGCGATAAGCCTGAGGACAAAAGGTACACAGCCACAGAAACAAACCTTGTGCATTGGTTTGACATTATAAGTCAAGTTAGAAACATTTATCAATGCAGACAGAATGAAACCCATGGAGAAAACAGTGAAAACTCTCACCATGTACGTCCAGGTAGAAGTTTCCACTCTGGTGAGCAAAGTGCCAGAAACACTCCATCCCCTTGGCAAGACACTCCAGGGCAAAGTCATATCTGTCCGATCCCTGAAGAACCCTGCGTCTACAGCTATCAGGGCAGTTGGGACTTTTTTCCGTTCCAGGCCTGAGCTCTTTTTACTAAAACCCAGAGCGTTCAGCAGCATGACTGCAGTTTCCGGTGTGGAGGAGACAGCCAGAAAGAGCGCGCTGCTTTCCTTCTGTTGGTTCTTAGATATCAGCTGGAAAATGAGAGACATTATTACATCTACAAACTCTCCGTCTGTGACGTAAAACATTGCCATCAATAGAAACACAATCGTGCACTGGATTGTTTTGATTTCTTGAAACTCACTCAGTGCTTATTTAACACTCGGGTAATACAAACGTTCCAGCAGCAGGCTATCCAGTTTTTACTTAAACCGACATTCACTTTTAAGGACATCAGGTCTTCAACGTTTTTTTAGGCCAAGGACCCCTTAGCTGAAAGAGAGAGGAAGCAGCGACCCCTTACTTCATATGTTTTATAAAATTGAGTTGCATATTAAAGTGGGCTTACAATAATGTAAAGGACGGCATAAAGCCTTTACACATAGCTTTCTATTGTGCATATAATACTAAGCTATTAAAATACAAATTGTATCATGTCTTAATGTTAAAATGTGGCACAGTGAATATTTAAACATTAAATTTAAACCTTACCTACCAATAAGACTATCATAATGTTGTGTACACTTAAAAAAAACATTTATCTTTACTAATAATATGTTGGATTTATGTTAATGTATATATTCAGACAGATTTTTTTTTAACCTAAAAACATTTTGGTGGTCCCCCTGCAGTAACTCTGAGTACCCTGTCCATTGGGGTCCCTGACCCCTGTTGAAGATCTCGGAACATTAACCGAATAACTTGTTAGGGGGAGGGTGTTTTGCTGTGGAGGGGTCTCCAAAGAAACATAAAAAGGGGGCTACAACACTAAAGATATGACTTGTGTAACTTCTGCCAATGTTAGGGGGAATCTCCACGCTCAAGTATTAGTTACTGAATGCTCCTTTAATCAAAAACAAGTTCTCTGTTTCATGTTTTAAAAACTTATTATTTTTCACACATACACTTCATGAGTTATCACCTTTGATTTATTTAAATGACACTAGTGATTTGCATTTTAAAAACAAAACAGCATTGAGATATGTGAAAATAACTTCCTTTATATAGCTCAAACGGTAATACAGTGCATCACATAGAAATAATAAAATGATAATAATGAATAGCAAATACGTATATTGAATACAAACAGAAAAACAACAAACACCTATGTTAACTATGCAGGTTATTCCATTTTAGTTCAGAAAAGAACATTTTTCCAGGATCATAAATGAACATAACATAATATAACCTGATACCCATGTACTTTATATCTAAATGTTCACAGAAAAAATTCAACTTGCTGTATAATGAGGCTCAAAGTCCTAGAACAAAGGGTTAAGAGGTAATTTGGGCCTAAATCTGAAAAGTTTTTTTTCTGTCCCTTTTTTAAATGTTTCAAATCTCTTGTAAAAACAAATATTTACTCATGTGGACTAATTGTTTTGGTGCTTGAAATTAGTTCACCAAAGTCTTAGGCTAACAACAGTAGTGTAATAAATGAATAAAATAGCAGATACATATATAATAGATAGTAGTGATGGTCAAATGAAGCTTCGCGAACCAGTGTCTTTACTTTCTGAGCTCACTAGATGGCACTCTCTGTTCAAAGAAAAAGGTGAAATGAATGGCAATTCAATGGGTTTTCAAACCCTTTGTTGAACAGAGAGCGCTATCTAGTGAGCTCAGAAAGTAAAGACACTGGTTCGCGAAACTTCATTTGACCATCACTAATAGATAGATGTCTACAATGAAGTTTGGCTTTTTGAGTAGAGAGACATTTTAAAAACATTGTCTGGACTCGTCCTTCATCCACCAGAGACGTATCTTTGTAATATAATTTTTTTTCGGGGGTGGGGGGGGGTCTTCTTTTATGATTTCATCTTCATCGTCTAAAAGCTGGGAATCTGAATTAGTTTTGAGATGCAGTTCAGTACGGTGTGTAAAGTTGTTCTGGTCATAAATCTTTAACAAAAATTGTGTTTTGTTTAGGCATCTTTCCAAATGTTTGAAAGTTTAGAGTTTAAAAGGCTTCAACGTCTTCAACGTTTTTTAGGCCAAGGACCCCTTAGCTGAAAGAGAGAGGAAGCAGCGACCCCTTACTTCATATGTTTTATAAAATTGAGTTGCATATTAAAGTGGGCTTACAATAATGTAAAGGACGGCATAAAGCCTTTACACATAGCTTTCTATTGTGCATATAATACTAAGCTATTAAAATACAAATTGTATCATGTCTTAATGTTAAAATGTGGCACAGTGAATATTTAAACATTAAATTTAAACCTTACCTACCAATAAGACTATCATAATGTTGTGTACACTTAAAAAAAAACATTTATCTTTACTAATAATATGTTGGATTTATGTTAATGTATATATTCAGACAGATTTTTTTTTAACCTAAAAACATTTTGGTGGTCCCCCTGCAGTAACTCTGAGTACCCTGTCCATTGGGGTCCCTGACCCCTGTTGAAGATCTCGGAACATTAACCGAATAACTTGTTAGGGGGAGGGTGTTTTGCTGTGGAGGGGTCTCCAAAGAAACATAAAAAGGGGGCTACAACACTAAAGATATGACTTGTGTAACTTCTGCCAATGTTAGGGGGAATAACCAACGCTTGTGTTTACAGATATTACAGTAGGTCTTGGCGAAAAAGCCGTTTGGGCTATGGTGCCCAAGACCAGTGGCGTATAGCTAGGCATGGGAGCTGGGGGGTTACAAATCACAGTGGGCATGGGGTTGGAGTAATACGTGGTCGCTGGGGGGTTACACATGGTCACGGTGGGCATGGGGTTGGAGTAATACATGGTCGCTGGGGGGTTACACATGGTCACCGTGGGCATGGGGTTGGGGGTAATACATGGTCGCTGGGGGGGGGGTTACACATGGTCACGGTGGGCATGGGGGTTGGAGTAACACGTGGTCACTGGGGGATTAAACATGGTCGCAGGGGCTGTGGGACTGGGGTTATTCATGGGAGCTGGGGGGGGGGTTATACATGTTTGCAGGGGCCACAGGACTGAGGTTATTCATGGGAGCTGGGGGGTTATACATGTTTGCAGGGGCCACAGGACTGGGGTTATTCATGGGAGCTGGGGGGTTATACACGTTCGCGGGGGCCATGGGGCTGGGGGTAGGCAGAGGGGTTGCGTACAGTGCGTTTCTCTGCTCGATGTTTAGAGTCCCAGACAGGACATGGAAGATATCAGTGAGGGTTCTGTCCATCCTCCAGAACTTGTCTTCTTGGCTTCTGGACTTCAGGGCATTCTTAAGAGCGCTGGTTTCGGCTAATTTCTCCATTTCTTTGGCAACAGAGTCCAGAGTGATGCAGAGTTCCCTCAGAGTGGCCTCCACCATGGCAGAATTTTGGCCCGGCCCTTTCTGTTTGATGGTGAGAACCAGTCTCTCCAGTGATTTGACTCTATCTGAGATTTGGTGGCAGCGCTCCCGGCTGACCTTCACTTTCTCAACAGTGCGGAAGATTGTAAAACACAGGTTCAAGACAGAATCTTCAACGGATGTGTACGGTCCCGTGGCTCTCCTGATTAGATCCATGTTTAGCTGTAGAGACAGAGAGGCAGTCAGCTTATATTGAAATGGAATAGTGCAACAGTGAAGTGAACCAGACTGAGCTTCTGGATCGCTGGAAGTACATTTCCAGGGAAAAGCCTCCCATCTTCCCCTCTCTGTGTGTTGCCATTCTTAAAATCCGTCACTACGGAAAACAACAACAAACTTCGAGCTAGCAAGCCACACGCTGAAACTGGTAAGTTTTGAAGAAAATTTGGATTGTCCAACAAGACAGGCCTGCTTCGTTCTTTCAGGAATGATTATAGAGATTTACAAAGAATATGTTTACAGCATTTTCTTTTTAACTGAGACGTTTTGGGACCGATTGGTGTTGTTGCTATAGACGAAGTACACACGGCGATACACTGATAAGAGATAATGATGTTTAACCATGTATCAGCTAATTTAAATAGCTCACGTTACTGTATTGTGTCAACAATTAACTTCATTTAATATTGTATGTGGCGTTTTCTTTGAGTGCAAATGTTCCACCAAAACAAGTTCCTTCCCGAGACTATTTGTCAGAGCCACCGTCACTGCGTCCGGAGCTTAGCGCCGCCCGAGACGATTGTGATTGGTTTAAAGAAATGCAAACAACCCAGAGCGTTTTTTCCTCCTATCCCAGAATGCATCTGCGGTGTAGCCAGACCTTACTTTCACAGTGCTGTGGAGATAGAGCCGGCAATGCGAGACTTGAATGAACTCAACTGAAATTAACAAAAACGCAAATTGCACAAATTAATCTGACTGAGTATTTGACAGCCTCTGAGTCTGTCTCTGTGTGTTTTCCTGTGCAGGTTGCGGGCAGGTATGGGGGGTGGAGCAATCTAACCTGATGTTTTGCACCTGGGCCGGCTGGGTTATTTAAACTGACTCATTCTTCCCACAAATTTGTAAAAATGAGTGAGGCAAATCTATTTGATTGATCTTGAGAGAAACATCTAGAATTCTTAAGGTGCATTCAGCATTCATTGAACTTGTGTTGTTTCTGCTGATTTAATCACAGATATACACTACTGGTCAAAAGTTTTAGAACACCCCAATTTTTCTAGCTTTTTATTGAAATTTTTTTATTGAAAAGAAAGTCAAGGTGTTAGTGAGTACAGTATTCTTCACCATCAAAATGCACTTACAAACTGGGGGAAACTCTGACAGGAAGAGGTCTAGCAGACCCAAAGCCACAACAGAATCAGAAGACATGTTTCTGAGAGTCAACAGCTTGCGTGATAGGAGGCTGACAGGACAACAGCTTCAAGCACAGCTTAATAGTGGTCGTAATAAGCAAGTCTCAGTTTCAACTGTAAAGAGAAGACTTCAAGCTGCAGGTTTGATAGGTCGAGTTGCAGCAAGAAAGCCATTGCTAAGACGTCAGAATAAGAAAAAGAGGCTTGCCTGGGCCAAGAAACATCGTCAATGGACTACTGAAGACTGGAAGAAGGTGCTATGGACTGATGAATCAAAATATTCGTTTCATCAGGATTTCTGTACGCCGTCGAGTAGGCGAAAGGATGGTTCCTCAGTGTGTGACATCAACTGTCAAACATGGAGGAGGAAGCGTGACGGTCTGGGGCTGTTTTGCTGGATCCAGGGTCAGTGATTTGTACAGAGTGAAAGGCACCCTGAACCAAAACGGCTACCACAGCATTTTGCAGCGCCATGCAGTACCCTCTGGTATGCGCCTAATTGGTCAGGGGTTCATCCTACAGCAAGATAATGACCCAAAACATAAGTCCAAGCTATGCCAGAACTACCATAGCAAAAAAGAACAAGATGGTAAGCTTAAAAACATGGAGTGGCCAGCACAGTCACAGCACCAGACTTAAATCCCATTGAGCTGGTTTGGGATGAACTGGACAGAAAAGTGAAAGCAAAGTAACCTACAAGTGCCACACATTTATGGGAACTTCTGCAACAGAGTTGGGAAGAACTTTCTGAAGAATATTTGATTTCCATTGTAGAAAGAATGCCACGAGTGTGTTCAGCTGTTATATCTGCCAAAGGGGCTACTTTGATGAGTCAAAAATTTAGAATACATTTTGGTTTATAAATTGATTCCATGATTTTTTTTAACTTAAATTGTTGATTCAGTGTGCCAATGTGCTGCAATAGCAGCAATCGGCACAATGACTATTGTTTCTCATACTTATTATTCCTCCTGTTTTTTGTACCGCTACTCCTGACGCAGCGTTGCCAACATGCACACACAAAATACATCAAAACGTGTGTAATGCTTGGGAATGGTGTGCTATGTGTTTTCTAAGAGATTTGCCACATGGCTTTCACGAAATCGGCAAAAAATGGCGCACAATTTCCCATAGACTTTAATGGGAAATCGTTGGGAAATCGCTTAACATTGCTCAAAACTACCCCTCTTTGGGACCATGTTGTATCGCCATACTTTAATGTAGAAAAAAAATGTAAAGTTTACACCGAAGACAAGACTTTGGCCTTTATTGAGCTGAATGGGCATTCGGATATCAAGCACGGTTTCTATGAAATCACAGTTTACGTATCGTTCTCTTTTCAGACCGTTTCAGATTTTCCAATGTGTGTGTATGTGGCCGGAATGTTGAGAGTTAGAGTGGGAGTCAGAGTGTGGAGCTGCAGTACGATTCTCTGAAATTTGTCCGAACAAATTGCTCTCCCTCCTACAGTTTTCACTCTTCATACATCATAGTTGGTCAAAATGTAGGAAATATTGTGCCGGTCGCAGACATGTGACCAGAGGTGGGTAGAGTAGCCAAAAATTGTACTCAAGTAAAAGTACTGTTACTTCAGAATAATATGACTCAAGTAAAAGTAAAAAGTAGTCATCCAAATAATTACTTGAGTAAGAGTAAAAAAGTATTTGGTGAAAAAACTACTCAAGTACTGAGTAACTGTTGAGTAACGTCTGATTTATTTTTTTAACACAAGCATTCAATCAGACGGACAAAAAATACAAAATAATCATATTTAGACAAATTATAGTTCATCCAATCAATTAAATTAATTTAAAGTAATTAATTAATTATAAAATAGCTTAAATTAAAATAATCCAGGTAAATTCAAGTACTTAAAAAATAATATCAATAAAATAATAATACATAAAAAAATAAATAAGCACAAGTAACACAAATTTCCAAACCTTTACACTTTTTTTACCAGACTCTGCAGGCAGAACTAGAACAAGGTAATGTAGCTGCTGTTTGGTACTTTTACTAAGGTAAACATGCTTTCATTCACAAAGGTGGATCACTTGTTATCGGGTTCAATCGCCGTGGTAACTTATGCTGGACGACGCCTAACCTGGTCGGGAGCAGGTTAAGTTGGAGATCAGAGATCAACAGGTGTAAAAGCACCGCCTACTGACCAATCAATACTCCACTGGTAACGGCTTCACCGTTCTTAGAAGATCAGGTGGAGCTCGGTGCGAGGAGAGAGAGTGAGAGAGGGGGAGAGAGAAAAAAGAGAGGGGTGTGCTCATACAAAAAATATTTAGAGACCGACAGCCCCGTTATCATTCCCTGATGAGTATATTTGCCGTGTGTAATGCGCACAGCGGTTTTATGTTTTTTATATTTTTTTATTTGCTCTCCCGATCGCTCTCACTGCCATGGTTGCAACTGAAATAAAAGGCTAAAGCAACGACAGTTTCTGGAAAGTACAAGTGTAATTATGGTCAGATATTGTGCCTGACTGATGGGGAAGTGATATTGATACGAGTTGTGCGCATCTACAGCGTCGGCAATTTTTTTGCCAGCTTTCCTTCCCGTTTTAGGAAGCAGCGACTGTATTGCGTTTTGCCTGTAAAACCATGTATGTTTTCATTTTTATGTAGAATTATAGTTTGCTCTTCTTATGTAAAATATGTGGCTATTGTTGGTCATGTTGTGCAAACGTCACCTCTTGTGAACAGGCGCCTCTGGATCGGGAAATCCTGGGTTGATTGAACTAGTTGTTAACCACCGTCATGACACAGTTTATGCGGGACCGCGGTGGTTAGGTTAGGTGAAGCCGGGTAACTGAAATAAATCCAGGGCATGTTGATCTTGCTTCGTAGTACAGGGCTCGGTTCCTCCTCGTCTGTGACGTTTCTGACATTGCCATTTTTGTTTTGCTGCCACTGTAAAAGTTAACCCATCCCGCTGCTAGGTTTGAGGAGTAGGGTGACGAGACTGCACAACTACGTTTGATTGGGTGAAACCCAGTCACGTGGTAGAGGCTTTAGCGGAAGTCTCTCTCTGTCAAAATAAAACATTAAAATGAGGCGTACGCGGGGGATAAAAACAATGACGCGTAGAATACCAAAGAGGTAAAAAGAAAAGTAACGAGCTCATTGTAGCCTAATGTAGCGGAGTAAGAGTACAGTTTCTTCTTCACAAATCTACTCAAGTAAAAGTAAAAAGTAGTCATCCAAATAATTACTTGAGTAAGAGTAAAAAAGTATTTGGTGAAAAAAACTACTCAAGTACTGAGTAACTGTTGAGTAACGTCTGATTTATTTTTTTAACACAAGCATTCAATCAGACGGACAAAAAATACAAAATAATCATATTTAGACAAATTATAGTTCATCCAATCAATTAAATTAATTTAAATTAATTAATTAATTATAAAATAGCTTAAATTAAAATAATCCAGGTAAATTCAAGTACTTAAAAAATAATATCAATAAAATAATAATACATAAAAAAATAAATAAGCACAAGTAACACAAATTTCCAAACCTTTACACTTTTTTTTACCAGACTCTGCAGGCAGAACTAGAACAAGGTAATGTAGCTGCTGTTTGGTACTTTTACTAAGGTAAACATGCTTTCATTCACAAAGGTGGATCACTTGTTATCGGGTTCAATCGCCGTGGTAACTTATGCTGGACGACGCCTAACCTGGTCGGGAGCAGGTTAAGTTGGAGATCAGAGATCAACTGGTGTAAAAGCACCGCCTACTGACCAATCAATACTCCACTGGTAACGGCTTCACCGTTCTTAGAAGATCAGGTGGAGCTCGGTGCGAGGAGAGAGAGTGAGAGAGGGGGAGAGAGAAAAAGAGAGGGGTGTGCTCATACAAAAAATATTTAGAGACCGACAGCCCCGTTATCATTCCCTGATGAGTATATTTGCCGTGTGTAATGCGCACAGCGGTTTTATGTTTTTTATATTTTTTATTTGCTCTCCCGATCGCTCTCACTGCCATGGTTGCAACTGAAATAAAAGGCTAAAGCAACGACAGTTTCTGGAAAGTACAAGTGTAATTATGGTCAGATATTGTGCCTGACTGATGGGGAAGTGATATTGATACGAGTTGTGCGCATCTACAGCGTCGGCAATTTTTTTGCCAGCTTTCCTTCCCGTTTTAGGAAGCAGCGACTGTATTGCGTTTTGCCTGTAAAACCATGTATGTTTTCATTTTTATGTAGAATTATAGTTTGCTCTTCTTATGTAAAATATGTGGCTATTGTTGGTCATGTTGTGCAAACATCACCTCTTGTGAACAGGCGCCTCTGGATCGGGAAATCCTGGGTTGATTGAACTAGTTGTTAACCACCGTCATGACACAGTTTATGCGGCACCGCGGTGGTTAGGTTAGGTGAAGCCGGGTAACTGAAATAAATCCAGGGCATGTTGATCTTGCTTCGTAGTACAGGGCGCGGTTCCTCCTCGTCTGTGACGTTTCTGACATTGCCATTTTTGTTTTGCTGCGACTGTAAAAGCTAACCCATCCCGCTGCTAGGTTTGAGGAGTAGGGTGACGAGACTGCACAACTACGTTTGATTGGGTGAAACCCAGTCACGTGGTAGAGGCTTTAGCGGAAGTCTCTCTCTCTGTCAAAATAAAACATTAAAATGAGGCGTACGCGGGGGGATAAAAACAATGACGCGTAGAATACCAAAGAGGTAAAAAGAAAAGTAACGAGCTCATTGTAGCCTAATGTAGCGGAGTAAGAGTACAGTTTCTTCTTCACAAATCTACTCAAGTAAAAGTAAAAAGTATAGTGATTTAAAACTACTCCTAGAAGTATCATTTTTTCAAAAACTTACTCAAGTAAATGTAACGGAGTAAATGTAACTAGTTACTACCCACCTCTGCATGTGACTATGGAATCCACCGGACGTAAACCTTTTACTCTAGAGAGAGGGAGGGGGAGAGAAGGAGGGAAAGAGAGGGAGGGGGAGGGAGAGAGGGAAGGAGGGAGAGAGAGGGAGAAACTACCACAAATTCTCGGTTTTTGAATTAAGAAAGGAACATCAGAGGTATAATCACCATTAAATGGACATTTTTCACCTGTTAATCAACCTGTCCCCCCTCCTTTCTCTAACACACACAGAAAAGAGAGGAGGAGAAGAGGAGAGGAAGAAAGGAAGAGAGGAGAGGAAAAAAGAAGAGAGGAGGAGGAGGAGAGAAAGGAAGGAAAAGCATTTTTTATCAGCTAACATGATGTCATGAATTACTATCTGACCAACTGACTGACTCCTAACTGACTTCAGGCCTCAACACCAAAAACTGTTTTCCACCAGACTCCATGTAAATAATCAGTTATTTTAGCATCGTAAAACACACTTCATTCAAAGTCGACAGAAACCAAATAAATCTATGAAAAGCCGTTTTTGGTCTTCTACACTTTTCCAACCATCACAACTCTAGTGTTGGTTGAAATAAACACATAGTTTACTAATTTACATGTGAAAATATGTTGGCTCTATACTTGCTAAAAATACTCTTTTCTTAAATGGAGTCTGGTGGGTTTAGCGCTACTTCATTTCATTTCATTCGCTTTCTGGTAAACAGAAAGGTCTTAAATATATTTTAAAAAGGTATATCTCTAAAAGGTTAAGTCACTTAACACTTCACCATTAAAACAACAATGTATGTATTTAAAATTTAGGCAAAACTGGTGTATTACAATTTAAATATATATTCTATTGCTAAGGCTCACGTCTCTATAACCCATGTAAATAAATAGTACTTTAAGCATCCTAAATCCACCAGACTCCATGTAAATAAACAGTCATTTTAGCATTGTATACCCACCAGACTGCATGTAAATAATCCGTACTTTAAGCATCCTGAACCCACCAGACTCCATGTAAATAAACAGTACTTTAAGCATCCTAAACCCACCAGACTCCATTTTCTAGTTTGTTCTATTCTTTCATTTCAGAGTAGGGGAGAGCTGGGACGATTAAAACGCGGGACGGATGAAACATTCCAGTTTTCTCTCACTCATTTCTCCTTAGGTCAAAACATAGAGCATGTTAACGTCCTACTATCAGCCAAATATCTTCCTGTTATTTCCTTTTATCACGGAGTTACAGGCGATAAACGAGTTTTGATGGTCGAAAGTAAACTTCATTAGCGGTTACATTTTTCCGATTATTAATGAGTGTTTTTCATTTAAAGGTTCGACTACGTGGTTATTTGGGCCCCCACCAGGTAGGGGGTCGAGTTTTCCCATGTTATCCTATGGAGACTGATGGGCTGTGGGCACTTATTTGGATCTGCAGTGACCTAACCCACGTAAAAACCTAGTGAAACGACATTTTCCACTATAGAAACATGATATAAATGGGACAAACGTACTGTTCTAGCTATGAAAATGGCAGAATCACCCACAGTGCATGATATTTCAAAAACCGCTTCATACACGCTTCAAGGTGACGACAATTAGTGGTTAACAGATATTCACCAAGACGTATAGCCCAGAAACAATCTATCTGAAATAACACCTTTTGGGAGTACCATTCATGATATGTAGTAAAATATTGAAGTTGTGGATACTTTATATGGATTAAACTGTATGTTTCATCCGTCCCCCTATGCTGTTTCATGCGTCCCGACCAGGAGGGACGCATGAAACATGATGCACGCCCCACTTTTGCTGTAATAATTCCTGAACGGTTTTGTTCAAAGCTGAAAATGCAACTGTATTTGACAGAGGACAGGTGTAGTGACAAAATATTAGCTTTCAGTGCAATACGATCACTTTGTAAATTATGTTTAATTAAAAAGTGTTTCAACTGTCCCGGCTCTCCCCTACAATAAGACATTGAACTGCTTGAATTTCAATAAAAACCTGGAAAAATTGGGGTGTTCTAAAACTTTTGACCAGTAGTGTATATTTGTATAGTAGTGTTTATTTTCTTTTAATACCAATCAGCTTGTTTCACAGCATTACTCAGCCTGACTTTAAGCTGTGGATGTGGTTGCTCAGAGCAGTTCATTTAAACCTGCAATACCTGATTTTAATTTGGAGTTTATTGAATACTGCTGGGTTGTATACTTATCACTAGGGCTTTGACTCCGAACTTCGATATGCGAATATCATTCGAATATTTAAAAAAATAATGATATTCGAACAAATATTAGGCAGCCCTTAATATGGGCATTATTTTTTGTAAATGTAAATGTCTTTGCTTACAAGTAAACGTTGTTTTCAATTCAGATTCAGAGGCTTTTTCACGCATTTCAAAATGTAACTACACGTCGCGCCGACGCACGTCTCTCGGCCGTGTCTTGGTAGCGTTGCATTCCCAGGCGTGCCCAGGGCCGGGCACAGCTCCCGTCGCGTGCCGCTGTCTCTCCTTCCTACACCGGCCCCGCACCCTGTCCCTCCTCCCCTTCTACCTGCCTGCTCGCAGTGCACAGAGGGGAGGGCGGGGCTGCTCCTCAGTCACAGAGCAGAAGAAAGTCGCTGTCTTTCCTACAGAAAGTCGCCAGATTTGTTGCTAGTCGCTTTTGTGAAAAAAAAGTTGCTAAGGGGTTCTGAAAAGTCGCAAAGTTGGCAACACTGCCCACACACGCCGGCCGACGCACACACCAGCTCACGAGTATAAACATCAGGGGTCTCATTTATAAAACTGTGCATAGGATCCTTACTATAAGTGTACGTGCGCCCAAAAGCCCAAATTGGCGTACGCCGAAAAAAAGTCAGATTTATAAAACCGTGCGTAAGCACACCTGTGAGCAATGTTCCCTTTATAAATCACAGATTGACTACAAGTGTGCGTACGTGGATCAGCCTCTTATCCCGCCCTGTACACGCCCATTTTTAACCATAAATAGTCAATGTAAAGCACCTCGTGAATGCTGATCAGTATGTTAATGACCCTGGCAGTTGTTCTTCGTTACACCGAAACATGCCGAATCATGACGACTGGCGGAGAAAACAAACAAACAAAAAAAAAAAACTCTCGGACGCTCGGGAATTGCTGCCAGTTGAATTATAATTTCGGCCTGTTGTCGCACAGTGTATGGAAACCGGATCTATAGACTACATATATTAATAAAATCTTCCAAATCAGCAGGCATTACGGTACTCGGGGACAGCTTCGATATACCAGACGTATATAATAAGATTTAACAGAACTATATATTATATCCAAACAAGACTTAGTGATGAAGTTGAAGATTATATATAATAGTTATTAAAAAAAACACTTAGCTGTCTGACATTTCCCTCTGAAAACAGCCGGTTTTACCCAGAGTGGCGAGGACCTGTATTTGGACCGGGATGGCACGGTTCCGGCGCGTTGCCTTCTCTACTGGACCCAATTCAGTACAAAGATCCAAGAGCGCAGCTATATTATTACAGCTACATTAGGGAATTTAAATCGGCATATGAGCCAGTCATCGTCATGGTCCCTGAAGTCTCTTTTTCTCCTGATTCTTCCATTCCAGTCCTCCTGCAGGGCCAGCAGGGCCACCATGCAGCATTACGCACGGGTTCACCGCAGTATTTATATGTTTAGTCTACAACAATTTGTGCCTGTAGACACCTTGCTAAAATCACAGCAACAACTAGTGGTATCCCCCACCCCGAGATACAATTTGAAATCGAAATGTAATAGGCAAACACACTTTTCTTCATGCAGGGTTTGTTATAAACAGTATTAAATTTTAGACTGATAACGAGGACATAGAGCGTAACGATTGCGCGAGAGCTTAACGGCTGTATTTCCAGACTTTGACATTTGATGATATATGCATAGTTTTAAAGATAGATATTTAGTTATTTACACTGTGTTCTGCAGTTATCTAATGGTAGGGTATTTTATGCTATCCTGTATTCCATGCAGTCGGGCCATCTCCTACTCCTGCGCTCCGTAGCAGACAATGTGACGGCGAGACAGCGCTGATTAAATATTAAGAATGAGTTTTTATTTAAGATTTGAGTTTGAGGTGTTTATGGAACAATTATCATTCAGTACAAGCGCAAATAACACTGCTGGATTTAATCTTCATATGGTGTGAAGAAATGTGCGTGAGGCATTATTTTTTAATACTTAAACATATTAAGAGTAGCCTAACCCTTATTCCCACATGTACTTTCTGCAGTCTGACTTCAGTTCACCACCTCACCATCTGCGTCGCCAATTCCTATTTTGTCTCCAAAATGTGCGTAAGCATGGGTCAGAGTTTGCGTGGAGGACCGCACATTCTCCCGTCAAGTTTTGTTTTTTATAAATCACAACCTTTGCGTGGGAAGTGGCGTACGCACGTTTCAGCCCCGTTTTGTGCGTACGCCACGTTTATAAATGAGACCCCAGACCACTACGGTGAAAGCTCCGAACTTCCTGTCAGAAGCATAGGTTTGTGTTTAATCCAGGGTCTGACTTTTCTTTTTCTTTTTTTAACTTAAGTTTTGATACCAATATAGGTCTTAATGAAGGCATTTAATGGTCAAAATATTATTAATAAATATTCGAATATATTCGAATATTAATAAACAAACTTTGAATATGATTTTTGGGCAAAAGTCAAAGCCCTACTTATCACAATGCTTCATATTTTATAAACCTAATAAGCACAATACCTCAGATCTGTACAGTCAAGTAAAGAACAACGGCCCCAAATATGTACTTAAAGTACAGTACTTGAGTAAATGTACTTAGTTTAGTTTCCTCTTATCTTTGTACATTCACAACGTCGAGTCACATCCATTCAGGGAGAATCGGTCTCTGTGATTTCCCAGAAATGATTCACTGTCTGTTCTGGAAAATGACCGACATCAAACAAACTTGTTTTAGTCTATGTGTATGTTCTTTGCGAGCAACAAAAAGCCAGAATTTTGAAAACTGTCCCCAGTGGAAATTACGACCTAGCTTGTATGTGTTCACACTTAATTGTCCATTAAAGCTGATGTGATTCTGAAGTTATAAACACATTTTCGTGTGTAATATTAGTGTATATTATGTAATTTACAATTTAAAAAAATATTTAAATATAAGGTGATTAACAAATATAAAACAGAAGTGTGAATACCAGAAGGTGCACAACATGTATTGGACTTCTTGTGTTGTACTGGGGTATATAGTGTATACTTAGTTTCTTTAACTTACATTTTTGTATGAAAAAATATACTTTTATGTAAAAAGGGGTAGGTGTAATAAGGTCCGGCTTCAGCCTACACCTTTTCGGTCTTGTTTGTTTCTTGTCTCTATGTATGCTTGACTGTTGGGAGTTACAGATGGCCTAAAAAAAAGAAATAAACTAAACTAATATGTGCATGTATCAAAGCTGTCCTCTGAAACCCATATGACTCCAGATTTGAGCATTTTAAAATGTTTTAGATAACTATTTCCCAAAGAGTAGATTTGATAAAATATCATTTTTTAAATTTGAAATTCAAAACAGATTTTCTCAAACTGTCTGCGAGCGACTCCAAAGCCTAACAGTGGATGTGTTGATTTCAATATTAAATAAACTGTTCAATTCAAACATTATTATTTGAAATGGCTGTTTTGTCTCTGTGTTGTCGGACTTCAGCGTTGAATCCCAGCATTTGGCGACACAGTGTATGTCACACATGATGAGTGTGACTTTTTAAAAGAAATATGGAGGGTGAAAGTGTATGGTTACTGCCACCGAACAAGATGATTATATTGTGAAACTATAATATTAATTTGGCTGTAATTGTAATCTATGGTTAAAGTAGGAAGCCTTTGGTTTTTGGAGATATTTCGGCATTACGTTGGTCCGTGAGTTTTTTATTTATTTGGTAAGCGGTCTGAAAAAGTTTGACAAACAAGCAATGATGGAAGGTTGACATTTTATCAAGTCAGGTCCAGATCCATTAGAAGATAATTAATAATTAATATCAGGCTTCAGCAGTCTGAATTAGACAAATCAAGAAGATATCTTCATACGTTCAAACGTCTTTCAGCACCGATTGCAGTCTTTGTGTTACTGTCGCTCCACCGCAGCTCAACAAGAGAACACAGCGAGTGAATTAGGTACAAATATAAGCTCACTAAGAACCTGTGAACCACAATCCCAAACTGGCAGTTTGATTTTCTGTGTACTGAATTGTTTACCTAAAGTAAACTTCTTTGACTTTTATGCAAATCATGTCTTTTTTTTAAATATTAGTATTTCCAAAATTATACTTTTAAAAAATCCCAATATATTGTCTTACGCACAGTATCGAAATAAATTGCAATATATTGAATCGTGACCCATGTACGGTATACGTATAGTATCGCCAAATTCTTGCCAATACACAGCCCTACTAAAAAGACTGTAAACTTTGTTTCAAATGAGGATTGTGTGGATTTTGTCCACCATCACTTGCATTGACATTGAACTCGAAAGTAATCTTTGACGGGAAAAATAATTAAAGTTAAACCAGTTTAAATATTGACATGGCCAGACAGAATTCAAAAGCAGTAAACCTATACTTAATATTCCTATATGTCTTGAGCAAATTCTTCTTCAGCAAAATAAATTTAAAAACCACATGAAACATTTAGAGAGTTTCCCAGGACAGAAGTGATAATGTAAGATCTCAGAAAGAAGTAGAGTTCAGTTTAAAATAATCGAAATCCTTAAAAGATTCTTTACCTGATGTCTGCTCCCTGTCTGAATCCAAGTGTGCAAGTCAGAGACAATGAAAATATGTGTTCTTATATGCTTAAACATTTTTGGCATATTGCTCACATCATGACCACTGACCAGAAAATGTGGGTGTGCTACATCTAATTACCCCACCCATACATATACCGGTAAATGCACTGCACTGTTTACTGGGAAGATTACTGGAAACCCCAAAGCTAAACAAGTGGGCGACAGACAGACAGACAGACAGAACCCGTCATGGCAGACAGACAGAACCCATTATGGCAGACAGACAGACAGACAGACCTCAAAAGGGTCACCAGATCAATCTGAAGGGTCATGAGATGATTTAAGGGAGAGAGAGGAATAAACTAAGTACCGATATAACTTAGTTGCTGTTACTATTTGTGACTTGTCAGTTTTTTGCTATTTTCTGAAATATTGGATAATTTCACCTCTCTGGGCTCATCGAGACTCTTCCGTTGTCGGTCTCCAACTTAAGCGGCGGCTGTTTTGACCTCGGAAATGCGAGTGACAGCGAGCTTGGCCGCAGTCTATTTCTGTGAGAGCTGTTTAGCTTCCAGAGTACACATCTTTAGAGTTTGTTTGAAAGCGTATCTTCTCAAAACGCTTGTTTGATCCGCTTTTGGTGCACATCTGAATACAATTGCTGCTAGGGATGTCCCGATCAGGTTTTTTTGCCCTCGAGTCCGAGTCTGAGTCATTTGATTTTGAGTATCTACTACCGATACCGAGTCCCGATCCGATACTTCTATAATATATTAAAAAAAGCAGCGAAAAAACAGATCCAGGATGTTCCTTATTTTTTATTTAATTCACCTTATTTTAACATTCAACAACTCTGTTAACAAACAGAGCACTTCTGTGAGGTAGCTTGAACAATCAAGTAATAACATAAATTCTTCACTTTTGGACTTTAGTGCAACAGTAAATATAAAAAAGTCTAATATAAAAACAAATAGCACCTCAACTTAAAATACCCGGCAGGCATGTAAACAAATAAAAAAATAAAAGTACCACAGTGTTTGCAAACCCAGTAATGTGCTTTTAGGAACCGTACTGTACTGAGAATATATATATATACCATAATTCCTCAAATAAAAACCGGGAGTCAATTAAAAGCCGGGGCTCTGATAGTGGCCGGGGGTGTGGTCAACACGGACAAATAAAGGTCGGTCTCAAATTAAGGCCGGGGGAAAAATAGTGTGGATAATCTCCTAAATTCCTTTCATATAATATTAAGTCAAAATAAAATTCAATGACAGAAGGAAAAATAAATAAATAAATAAATGCAGAAATATAGTGAAATAAATACATTTTGGTAACATGAATGGCTATTTCTGTATTTTTACATGTATTTATTTATTTATTTATGCATTTCTATATGTATTTATTTATGTATTTATACATTTATGTATTTATATATTTATTTATTTATATATTTATTTATTTATACATTTATTTATTTCTGTATTTCCACATTTCTACATTTATTTATTTCTGTATTTCCACATTTCTACATTTATTTATTTCTGTATTTCCACATTTCCACATTTCTTTTTCCCTGCGCCTGTATGCTAATTGATTGGGGGGTGCCAACATCAGTCTGAAGAAAGATTGGTTAGCTGGGGGCCGTGTCGCTAACCAGACAGAAGCAAACGATCCATCCGTCGCTTTGTCTCTGTCTCTTGTACCTAATGTGACTGTGGGGTCACTCTACAGTGGTGAGAAAGAGCAAGACATAGAGGAAGTTTATGTATGTTTATGTAAGTCATAATGGTAAATTATTGTGCTTGTGCTGGTTGCACAAAGTCCAGTCTGTCAGGAAATCGTGTACATCATTTTCCTTGTAGGAAAAGCAAGATTTTTCGTTTTTGGGTGCGTTTTGTGCAGGTGAAGTGAGCAGACTTCACTGCCGCGTCTGTCACCTCACACTCGGTCGTTTGTGGTGTTCATTTCACTCCGGAGAGTTATAGACCTGGAGATTTGTTGGAGTCTCGGATGGGATTTTATGTGAGACTGATTACCGATGCTGTTCCCTCAGTGCACTCGATGGAATCAATCCACCACCATCAAAGCTTTCACCTGAATCTGGAGCGGGCAAGACTGGAGGACCAACTTGCAGAAATTCCATGCACCGAAAAAGAGCTCTTAGCAGAGTAAGTCTTACTTTTAATTCTTGTAACTTTTAATTTGGCTGATTTCGTAATGTTTTAGTCTGATAATTTCAGAATAAAGAAGTGATTTGAGCATGTATTTATTGGGAAATCCACCATCTAACTAGGAACATACATGTTAACTTGGCTATTGCATTAGCCAACATTTGGTAGCTGATTATTTGATGACAGGAGTAGCTAAAATTGCGTCTGAAATCATTCCCTCCTCTGGATTAAAAATGCGCTGACTGCAAATTCCTAGCATCAGGGCTTCGGTATACAGAGAGCGGGAGAGACTGAGCTTTAGAACAGGTTTTCGTAATTGTCTGCCTTGACATCAATGCAGTTTGCATTAAGCTAGCTATGAGCTGTTGGCAGCTAGCTAGCCCAAACACCCCCGTTTCCCCCGCATTTTATTAAGCTAGCTATGAGCTGTTGGCAGGCAACTAGCTAGCCCAAAACTCCAGTTTCCTCTGCATTTCATATCGATTTTGTATCCCAGTAGGCTACTCTCTGGTAATTTATAGGTATATTGATATATTAATCAATATGCTGAAATCTCCTAGATTTTGCCACTAGAGGTTTTGACACGTCAGAGCTGCTTTTATTTTATTTCTCTTTTTTTTTTTTTTTTCTTTTTTTATTATTACTGATCTAGTTGGTAACTAAGCTTGCACTACGGCAGTAAGTGGTCAGTGCACATTAGCAGTATACTGACAGAAGTGTGCGGTTTGAGACACAGCTCAAGTCGAATCTTAAAGAGAATGCATCAACCCAGATTAAGTATCAGCAGAGGTGCACTTGCACGTCTACCCTGATACCTAATACTGTTTACAGCATGTTGATTCCAGTCAGACAGGTGCGTTCTCACTGAACAGAAAGCACATTTTAGAGATGAGGTGTGATTACATACCAAGTTAATAGAAAGATAAAAGCGTGGGTGTGAACACACATTCTAGGTAGCAGGAATTTCAGTAAACATGTCAGTGTCCATGCAAGTTAAAAAGTTTCAATTGGAGCAGAAATATTGCATTTATGCCGCAGTATGACTCTACCTCATGAAGGTAGATGAATTAAGGGTGATTGGGATTGTTTTTGAATTTATGACTTAACTGTAAAGCCATAAAATTAATGAATTTGCTAACACACATGATACATATCTGTAATAATGAAGCTGTTACCTATCCATTTGAGGAGGAAAGAAGATTATATCATATTCCCAGGAGACATGGCATACCCAACATCTTTTTTTGTGTGTATCATATAAGACAAAGAAAGGAAACTAAAGCTAAAAGAAAATACCACTGGTCACTGCTTATAGTTGTTAGCTAGCTACTGAGGATTAGATTAGATTAGATTCAACATCTACAAAGACAACGAAATGCAGTTTGCGTCCAACCGGAATTGCAAAAAAGCAGAAAAGTGAAACGTGATATTCAAGTATAGACTAGAATAGCCGGTGCCCTCCTCTGCCTAAAGCATATTTACACCAGGAGAATCATTAAGGATCCAAACCACCAGGGTAACAGTCTGTTCTCCTGGTCGGGAAGAAGGTAGCCTACCGGGTACACCAGACCAGCAAGGAGAGGCTCAGGTTACTATTATAGTTAAACCTCAACAGTCCCTAAAATTCATCAAAATATATGATATATATATACGTATATAATATATACGTATATATCATATATTTTTTCAGTGGGGAACCTCACCACCTTCATTTTCGTGTAAGGTAGGCCTATGTTATAAGCCACCTTGATTATTATTTCAAGGAATTAAGATTACTGGCCAAGTGGACATTCAGGAATTTGTATTTATTGCAGAGGTTGTCTCAGTGCAAATTGCCTTTAATTCAATATGTAATCAATCAATCAATATATCAAACGTATCAGAAGTGTGTGGTTGAATTTTTGTTTTTAGAGGGTTTTTATTCCCACCATGCTCGCTTGTCTGTCCCTTTCCCTGTGGAGAATGAAGGAGGTAGAACCTATAAATTAAAATTATGACTTTAATTTATTGCGTCATGCGTAATTGCGCATGGAGAGTTATTTGCACTTCATTGCAACTTTAAAACATAGTCTTTGTATTACCAGCTTTGTGTAACTTTTGGGTATTGTGATTTTTAAATTGTATTGTAGATTGATGATGCTCATTAATTTATTTGTCAATTTGTGAATGATTTGTAATGCGCCGTGATTTCATAGCGCTGTCCATGGTGATGAAATGAGCCTCGGCGTCTGTGTCAGCAGCGTAACGGGGTGACATTCTGGGTGACCTAATTTTATATTTCCAGATTTTGGCTTTAGAGTATGTTTATTTAATTTCAACTATGTAGCCTAAATGGTCTCCAGTTTTCTGAAGTTAATGTTGAGAATTTTTCTTTTTGCGGAGAATGTTATTGACGTTATGTATTTGTTTACATCCTTGTCATCGTTAATTAAATAATTGCACTTGTTAAACCCTTTCAATTAATCGTACTGTTGCTTTTTTCAGCTGTAGTACTCACGGTTTGCCACTGGTATGTATATATATATATATATATATATACATATATAATCTAGAGACAATAACTTGTAAAATGTCAGGGAGGCTAAATAAACAGAAGGAAGAACAAGGAAGAACGTTTAGGACTCAAATTTCTCTTTATCAAAGAAGTGATTCAGTCTCTAGCTTCAGATAGCGTGCAGGATCTTTTATATTTTCCAAACATGCATCGATAAAAATCTGATATGAGACAGTAGAAGTAGAATCAAAGCAGCGATCAAAAAGATGTCCGAATGTTCTGCTCTCAGCATCGCGGCCGGCTGGAGTCCGTGCGGAAGAGTCTTTTGAGGACGCAGAGCTGCAGGTATCCGGACAGGAGGATGACGAGGCTTTGGGTCGCCGACCACCACGTGACGTAGTTGAAGTTGGACAGGAGCAGGTAGTGATCCTTCCCTTTCCTCATGCGGGCAAAGTTGTAATGACGCCACATGTGGAAGATCTGATTCTGGAGCTTCTGCACACTCTCCTAAAGCAGACATGGTACACTGTAGAGTTTCACATCATAGTATGCAACAGGCTTTAGATGATTGGTGGAATATAGTGTCATGTTTGAAAGTATGGAAGTACCTGTAGTTAGTCTAACATTATAACAACTAAATAAATGAAGTGAGTCACACAGATAAATAAATAAAAAGAGCTTTACTCAATATTTGAGGAGGTGTATCTGCTGTATACAAATAGGAATAAATTGAACTGTAATGTTAACTTTAATTTAAAAAAAAAAGTTCCTTAACTTTGAAGAAATATGTGAGTCCCATTTTCTCATGCTGTTTAAATACGATAATTTAGGGATGATGAGACTTATGAAATAGTTCATGCCACGGCACAATCATATTAGTTTGCCAGGCTGAGGTGGATGTGGCTTACCTCACCGCAGAGCAGTGCTAGGTTACAGATGGGGACATTGTGAGCAGCTGTGAGGGGGTTGAGACTTAAAGGTGCCTTGCCACACGTATTTGTGTTAATGTCTGAAGTTCTACCGACTCTGTAACATTTTTTTGTGGAAAAAATGCCTTGGTTACCTTGTTTCAAGCCACTCTAGCGTGGTATAGAAAGCCTACAGGAAGACTCAGCTCGATTTCTGCCAGTTCTCATTAATATTCAACAAGATAAGCTGTTTGAATCTGATTGGCTAACAGTTATCCAACAAGAGCCTGGCTGTCAGAATCCTTTACCCAGCCCAACTGGGCGAACTCATGAATAGTAATGAGCTCAGGCAACATGATGTCAGACTGACCAGCTTTTGTTATTGGCCTGATTTCTCTGCTTATTTCTTTTCAGTGGCTAGGTAGCAGTTCATTTTCACATTCACCACAAAACACGAACACATATGGACCTAACATATTAAAAAAAATGCACTGTGACCAGAGCATCGAGGCTGATCAACACCAACCAATGACTAAGTCTGTCGGAAGACGGAGTGAAGCGACAGCAAACCAAGGGACAGGCAGGCCATCACCTTAGTCTGCAGCCTGGCAAACCGAGCTCTTTAGATTAAAAGGCACGGGCAGCCAAACTTTGTAAGCCTAGACACGTAATGATCAAGTTTTCCCAGAGTTGTGGTTATGCTGTGACAATCAACAAAAGCCTGAAATATTCTGTCGAGTAAAAACTGAAATGGCTGTTTTTTTGTAAAACGTTGATTCAGCTCAAGCAAAACTGGTTCCGACTGTGCTAAACGTAACTATGTCTTAAATCCCAGAGACTTGAAGTCAGACAAATACCTCAATACCGGCCAAAGTGCTGTTGAGGACCATCTCTCCCTCCTCCATCTCTCTCTTCGACTCCTCAAAGCCTTCGTAGATCACGCCAAAGTTCACAAAGACCCTGATGCCTCCGAACTGGTTGTTGTGGTTCCCAAGACACAACCGGTAAAAACCTGGAGGAAACTGCAGTTACCTCACAGACGGAATATAATTATTGAAGGTATATATGTGTGTTTCTGATCATCCTACCTGTCACCTCAGTCTGGAACTTCATTTGACCGACAACCTCGTTCGTTGAAGCCACGAGAGCACCCTGTGGCGAGTTGACCGTCACAAACAGCCGGGGATCATTGGCCATCCCTGTTACCCACTGAACCTGTGTTCACACATTAAGCAAGTCCTGATATTGTCTGTGTATATTAAAGCCTGATATATCTTACACAAACAGGTACTTTAAAAATGTCCAGTGTGTAGGATCTAGTGACATCTAGTGGCGATGTTGCAGATTGCAACCATCTGAAACTTCAACTGTGTTTAAGTGTGTAGGAGGACTAAGGTAGCCAATAGAGAGCCGAAGTCCCGCCCCTTCCGGTGGACCTCATGGGACCTTAAGTCAGAAAAAATATGAACGGTAGTGAACGGAGAGAGGCAAATAATTTTTTGATCCCGTTTGAATTGAGCCATGGATTACAAATATGATGTTCGTCAATTTAAAAGATGATTTTTCAACCGAAGAAAGTCTCAGTTACCTGTAGGTTTGTCGTAGTACCACTTAGTTTTGTGTGAAACAGCTCAGTGGACTACATCTCCCGTTTCACACAACCTACGTCACCTAGCTTGATGCTTGGTTCGCTCGCTAGCTAGCTAGCTTAACTCTGTTCCACAACACATGTAACATTATCTTACCTGCTGGGTTTTATCCAGTCAAGTGTTCTCAGCAGAGAAGCAAAAGGACAAGCGAGATCCTCTGATCATTAGAGTAACGTTACATCCCCGGTACGATACCCAGAGACATCATAGCTTCAGAAAGACGTTATCCATGAAGTGTGTAGTCTTTCTAATTACGTATTTTCACTGTCTTATACTTCAACAGTTTAACAATAAACAGAGACTTTCTTCGGTTGAAAAATAATGTTTTAAATTGACGAACATCATATTTGTAATCCATGGCTCAATTCAAACTGGATCAAAAAATAATTATTATCTCTCCATTGACCCTCGTTCATATTTTTTCGAAAGATAAGGTCCCATGGACCGGAAGTAGAAGGGCAGGACTTCGGCTCTCTATGCTTAAATGTGAACGGCCCTCTCTAGAGCCAGAGTTTGGTCTGTGCTAGAAATACGGCGGTGCAACATGGCACACTCCCTGGAAAAAAGAAGGATCAGGCCCCCAGGAAGTGTTCCAGGCTTTTAAGCAAATTTAATAAGGTCGAAAAAATGTAGAATTAAAACTTCTGTGTTCGTCACATGATGCCATCTGGCCCAAAACAACTTCCCCGTAGACTTAGATGGTGGAAAGAGATGTCTGTAAATCAGTGGATACATTTTTTTCAGCATCACAAACCCTGTGAAATGACTCGTTTCTCTATCGGATAACATTTGGAAAGTCTAGAAGAGCCGCCAGTTTAAATCAGTTAACCCCCATTCAAGTTAGCGGAGGCCTAAACCGAAAATAGCCGGCTCAGCAGGTGGAGGTCTCTTGTGCGCCGGCTCTATGGGCTGCACAGTGAGGCAGCTGTATCCAGTTCTTAATATACATCCACGAAGAGGATCCTGTCTTTATGTAGATAAACAGCTCATTCCAAGCTTACAAAAACACAATGCTTCTTAGTTTAAGTTGATCATAAACTAAAGAAAACATAACTTATATAATATTCCATTTCTTCCAATAGATTGCACTAAATCCTACACACTGGACCTTCAAGTAAAAGAGTATTACTCATATGTTTATTTCTTGAAGGTATGGGAAAACTTTTGCACACATTAATTGCACACATTAATTTTCATGTTTAAAAGTCAAATCGGATGACATTGAAAGTTAGTGCGATAAGCCTGAGGACAAAAGGTACGCAGCCACAGAAACAAACCTTACTGTGCATTCGTTTCATGACAGTATAAGTCAAGTTAGAAACATTTATCAATGCAGACAGAA
This sequence comes from Perca schrenkii, assembly GCA_025617405.1. Lineage (NCBI taxonomy): Eukaryota > Metazoa > Chordata > Actinopteri > Perciformes > Percidae > Perca > Perca schrenkii. The sequence goes on along the minus strand of CM046794.1, from coordinate 36,032,747 downwards.
TGAAACCCATCGTGCAGGAGAAAACAGTGAAAACTCTCACCATGTACGTCAGGTAGAAGTTTCCACTCTGGTGAGCAAAGTGCCAGAAACACTCCATCCCCGCAGCAGGAACCTCCAGGGCAAAGTCATATCTGTCCGATCCCCTGAAGAACCCTGCGTCCGCCTCATCCAGGGCCGGTTCAGACTTCCTGGTCCAGACGCCCTGAGAGCTCAACACTAAGAGCAGAGCGTTCAGCAGCATGACTGCAGTTCGGTGTGGAGGAGGACATGAAGGCGCCCGCTAGTTTCCTTCTGTTGATTCTTAGATATCAGCTGGAAAATAATTATTAACCACATCTACAAACTCTCCGTCACAGCGGCATACGCTTGATAACATATCAATGAAAACACAATCGTGCACTGGATTTGTTTCAGATTTCTTAAAACTCACTCAGTGCTTATTTAACATCAAGGGTAATACAAACGTTCCAGCAGCTGAATTTATCTTATCTTATTTTACTTAAACCAGCATTCACTTTTTTTAACGTTTTGTGGAATAGACTCATTCGCCTTCTGAAAAAAAAATCCGACTAACACACCGTTGAATTTTGTCTTTTCATGATATTTATTAACAATAAGAAAATATAAAATAATGTCAGCCATTTTCATTGTTTACACTGTCATATTGATGACATAATTACCATAAATGGTCCTTATGTAGACTAATAGATAGTACGTTGTTTAACAGTAAAAAATAAAATAAAGAATTGATTTAATCTCATATAAAAAAAGGCAAAACATTATGGTGTTCAGAATTTAACCAAAAGATGGTGTGCAGGATTACATTCAGGTGCCACAGCCATAGAAGCAGGAAGGTATCAAACCCACACAAGATAAAAAAATAAATAAGTTGCATGAATTGGGTGATAGAGTCCTTTAATTGTTTCTCACACAATCATTGAAACTATGCACATATGCAGTAATTCTTCCATCTCTCCCTGATTTAGGAAACCTTTTTGTTTGGCAAATTATATTATAGATTTTGGGGAGAGGAAATAGTAATTTGTTGATTGTGTAGTAATTTCAGGACTTCTTTTGATAAAGGCTGGTTTCCTTTCATTCCATTACAGCTACATAGATCCACCTCCATAGGTAGGCTACTGCTACAACAACACGACAATAGAAATGAGTGAAAGTGGAAGTGGAAGTGAAAATTAAACAAAATGTGGAGGAGGATAGGACCTGGAAGTCGTGCCAAACAAATTAAAATATGACAGAAATAGGCCCAACTCATATATAGCTCCTAGAACGAAACACAAACCAAAAAGACCTAGCCTGCTTCTCTAACAAAAGTGCTTCACAAAACATGTACGTGGGGGGGCACCGCCCATTAAAACCTGGTGTACCTAGACAAAGTTTAACCTGAGAAGAAGATGTACAGCGTAACCTAACCCCCCTTCAGTCCTCAACCTCTTTATGTTATCAAGTTTTAAAGTTTGAACACAAAGCAACCACAACTCCTCAGGTGTTATCCTTTTATTGACCGTATGAAAGGCCTTGAATGTTGATTGGCCAACTCAAAACCTGAGGGAAACCAATGACCTGCATCACTGGGCTGCACAGGTGGGAACCAATCATCAGTTTAGCACCTGGAGAGAAAACAGGGGAGGGGAAGAGAAAAAACCCAGTATGTTACAGGATCAAATCAGCAGGAAGCAAGTGCTATAAGTGAAGGTAGGAGGTTGGAACGGGTAGTTCTACAGCTCTGACAGTAAGGGTCAGTGCTACTCTGAATGCCTCTTCAGATGATTACTATGTAAATAAGATAATAACAGACAGTGAGTATGTTTACATGCACACTAATATTCCACTATTATTCTGAATATGACTTTGCCCTCCCTCACTGCCAAAGGTCCATAATTTAATTCTGGTTTTTTTTGTATTATTTATATTTTATTATTTATTACAGTAAAGGTCCCTAAATGTATTCTGCTGTTAGTGTGGTCTTTAAACTTGTGAACTGTGTGTGTGTGTGTTCTTGTTTAACTACATTTGTGGGGTCCACAAACCGGGAGTCCAGTATACTTGTGGGGTCCCGACAGCTTTGTAGGGCCAAAATGCTGGACCCTACAACATTAAAGGGCAGTTTGAGGGTTAAGACTTGGTTTTAGGATTAGGGTTAGAATTAGGTTATGGTTAGAGTGAGGGTAAGGGTTAAGGTTAGGCATTTAGTTGTGATGGTTAAGGTGAGGGTAAGGGCCTAGGGAATGCATTATGTCAATGACGGGTCCCCACAAAGATAGTGAAACGCACTATGTGAGTGTGTGTGTGTGTGTGTGTGTGTGGGTGTGTGTGTGTGTGTGTGTGTGTGTGTGTGTGAGTGTTTGTTTGTTTGTGGACTAAAAAAAAGTGATCTTGGTAAGCAATTTGACAAGATTGTAGAAAATATTTTCGGTGCATCAAAAAAGCGTGCTCGTTACAGTTTTTCTTTTACAACCGCTTGCACACACTTTCAAAACAATGTGTCCTCTTTTCCAAACTCTACACACAATTCCCAAAACTGCACACACTAAATGCAAAATGCCTCATAACTCCTTTAAAATGAACCACTGCATTCAAATTGCCATAAACATGTCTCACAATGATTTATTCATTGATGGATTTATTTACATTTTAAACAGGAGATGATTATTTTGATTGAGTAATCCCCTTTTGCAGGTCACATGGAGCGGTGGGCCGAATGTACCACGTGGTGTGAGGATTGTACTTAGAGTTTTGACAATTGTAAGTTTGTCTGAGTAAATGAGCCAAATCGATTGAGAAAAAACTGTAAATGCCTGTTGCCTCGACTCCTCTCTCCTCAAGTCTCTCCTTGACTCCTCTCTCCTCGAGTCTCTCCTTGACTCCTCTCTCCTCGAGTCTCTCCTTGACTCCTCTCTCCTCGAGTCTCTTCCTCGATTCCTCGGCTTGGATCTCCTGTGGACGGGACTAAGACGCGAGGAGAGGAATCGAGGAGAGGAATTGAGGTTGCACAAACTGGGAATTTGGAAAGGGCTACTGACACACTGACGGACTCTGATAGACTGTTCATCCTCCCATTATTGCAATATTTCGATTCTATATTAATGTTCTGAACTGTTGCAGTAGTTTGCTTTACTTTGTCGTTTATTCCCTTCATTGTTTATTTATTTTGTTTCAGAGTGTGATGCTGGCTGCTCACATTACCCGTAGATTCCTGAGCTGCCGAGCAGCGCTGTGATTGGTGCCTGTGGGCTTCAACTCTCACAGCCTTAAACAGGATCAACAGGCTCAACAAATAATACTTGTTATTGTTGCCACTGCATTTGCACAGCGTCACAGATGCCATGGATTTCTTTTAGTTAAAACGACTGAGAAGGAACCTTCTTCTGTGCACAAACACACTCCAAAGTTGATCTAATATGAGGCTCTAGAGCAATCAGGTGGATATCCTCCAAAATTACAGTCAGGCATTTTGTAATTATATTTTTACTATTATTAATTATGAATGTTCATCAAATTAAGTTATTTCTCTGTACTCTATTTTCATCCAATTGAGTTTTAGTTTGAAGTTATTTTTTGTTCTATTCATATTGCAACATTTCTGACCTCCAGCACACATACAGTATATGTTGTGTTTTAAGGAATGTGTGCAGGGCTCTCAAGTTTAACCATACCAGTGTTTCCTCTATGTTGATTTCTGGCGCCACAGTATCAGAAATAGGGCAGATGCACAACAGGGTTTCTGCTATGTATGTATGTTTTTTTATATTTTTATATTTTTATTTGATTGATTCTACTCTGTTGTTCTGCTATTCTGTTGTTTGGATGTGATCCTGAGGACCCACATGAAAACGAAATGCTGCATCTCATGGGGTTGATCCTCTAATAAATGTTCAATAAATAAATAAATAAATACATGTAGTATATAAAGTCCTAATTACACGACTCTACAGAGCCGTGTGCTCTACTGAACTCAAGCCAACTGTCATCCTCTCTCTCTCTCCCCTCAACTGGAACAGTGACAGGACGTCATCACTCGCCAAGTCACGGCAACCAGATAAACAACAGGGCGAGTACACCGAGTACACTTGTCACTCAATCTCAGGCAAAGTCACAAACATACTGCACCGACTGTCCTCGTTTAGGATCTAGTGGCCTGGGGGGTAGAATTCAATTCAATTTTATTTATAGTGTCCTATCATAACAGGAGTCACCTCAGGACACATTACAGATAGAGTAGGTCTAGACCACACTCTATAATTTACAGAGACCCAACAATTCCTCCCAAGAGCGAGCATTTGGTGCAACAATGGCGAGGAAAAACGTCTTTTAAACAGGCAGAAACCTGAGACAGACCCTGGCTCTTGGACGGCCACCTGTCGCTGCCGGTTGGGACATTTGCATTACTACATATTGGTTTAAAAACAAATATCTTTTGCCCGCCTGATATTTAAAGGCTCTGAACACCCACACAGGTGTTTTCAGGTAATCCTGCTCTTCCCTGGACTGTGTGGGTCTCTATCACTGATTCCTTTACATCTTCCTGGGTCTCCTGTTAGCTCTGTTGCACCTGTTAGGGCACGAGTAATTACACCTTTGTCATTCTTATTGGTAGAAATGGATTGTAGCCTAATGCCTGAGCAGAGATCTAATCAGCCAGAATAACTGAAAACATCTGTGTGGGTGTTCAGAGACTTTAACCATCTTTATTCACCCAATGTAACTCTGTCCTAGCTGCTAGTTGCTAATTGCAAAATCACTTTATTTGTACAAATATGACTGACTGTTTGTGCAGTTTGTGCTTATTTACAACAAACCATACTGTACCATTGTGCCAAGTGAACTGACATCAGCAGTAGCTAGCTAACAACTAGAAGCAGTGACCAGTGCTATTTCCTCTAGCTTTACTTTCCTTTTTTCGTCTTATATGATACACCGACTTACTTAGTCACGGTTTGCGTTCGTACAACAAGCATTGGTATAGTGGAGATGATCGTGGAGAAGTCAGTATCTTGTTTAATTATTGCTTAAATCTATTTGCTGAATTCGGGAATAGTTATGATGATGATGGGGATTGCATGCTTTCAGGTTTTGGTCAGAATGGCTGAAGTAGATTGGATAGCTGCATATTGTTGTGTATTGAGAGCAGTCAGCTTATGGTGTGATATAGCGTTCATCTGTGCGACACATATTTTTGCTTTTGCAATCTTGGATGAAATTTGTAGTGCAGAACTTGCAGAAGTTGTGTTGTGTGTAGATATGGTCAACTGTAGGCTACTGTGAATTAAATCAAAATATTAGCAAAAGGCATAGCCACACATTTGCCCACTGAACTTCAACACGTAGCCTATGGTAGGCCAGGCTTGTTTTCCTTTCGTAGCTCCTCTCTCTGAGTCTGATGTCACGTCATGTCACATTGTCAACATGGTACATGGATACGTGAAGCCTTAGCATACCTCTCAAGTCACACGCATTTCAACCCGTTGACACGCTCACACGCCACACCTTGTATTTCTCACGCAGAGAAATTACCAGGATTACGCCCACCAAGTTGCATTTAGGGCTGGGCAATATGGAGAAAATCAAATATCACAATATTTTTGACCAAATACCTCGATATTGATACCGCAACGATATTGTAGTGTTGACTATTGGTGCTTTCAAAAAATATTTACACAATGAGATTGAGATGAGACATCACTTTACTGTAATGCAGCCTTTAAAACCAGGAAAAGACAACACTTATGCCATATTACGATAGTACGATATTCAAAATCCAAGACAATGTTTAGTGTCATATCACGATATCGATATAATATCGATATATTGCCCAGCTCTAGTTACACCGCTATTTAAACAGTGGAACAGGAAGACGAATCAAGTGAGTTCCCCACAGAGTTCAGAAGGCCCTGCCACGCACCAGCTGAGTGAGTGCGGATTTCAAGTCGCAGCTTTCGTCGGTGTTTGTGACTTTGCCTGAGATTGAGTGACAAGTGTACTCGGTGTACTCGCCCTGTTGTTTATCTGGTTGCCATGACTTGGCGAGTGATGACGTCCTGTCACTGTTCCAGTTGAGGGGAGAGAGAGAGAGGATGACAGTTGGCTTGAGTTTGTGGAATTATAACTTTATATACTACATGTACATAGCGGAAACCCTGTTGTGCGTCTGCCCTATTTCTGATACTGTGGCGGCAGAAATCAACATAGAGGAAACACTGGGTAGCTTTTGCACCTATTATTATTATTATTATTATTATTATTATTATTATTATTATTATTATTATTATTATAGCTACATGTTGAATCGGCTGCAGGGCTACTCTGACAGTTTTATATATTTATAATTTTATAATAGGCCTACCCATAATACTTTTATAACAATACCCATAATAATTTGGAATATTTGTAGTTTTTTCTTTTCTTTTATTTTTACCGCACAACCTCCCGGCACCCATTGTGAAAACCTTTGGCCTATAGCTATTTCATTATATTTTATCCTGACAATGCGTAGTATTGATTATTGCACACACACACAGACACACACACACACACAAAGAAATGCTGAATTAAATAAAAAAAATTAATATTTGTACAAATGTATGTGTTATTTATCAGATCAGACCCCCGTCCCCACCCAAGCCCCTGCCACTAAAATCTCACTTTGAACTCTGTTCCTGTGAAGCAGAACATAGTGGATCATATGTCTAATGCTTTTTGACAACTTAAGGCTTTCTTCTTCATAAAACGTGTCGGACATCATCCCATTTTTGTATACCTTTTTATTCATATGTAGCTTTTATTCATAAGCTACAGGACAGCGTCTTTTAAAACATGACCTGCACGAAAGAGCAAAAAAAAAAAAATGAATGCGTCATTACCCAGCATTTCTGAAAAAGCACTTCCTGATGCGTCTCTGTCACCAGCACATTTCAAACCAAACTGACGCCCATGAGCACGCCCACATTTTTGTTTGCAATATGCCAAAAATGTTTAAGCGTGATAAGAAGACATATTTTCATTGTCTCTGACTTGCACACTTGGATTCAGACAGGCAGCGGCCAACAGGTAAAAGATCTTTTAAGGATTTCGATGATTTTAAACTGAACTCTGCTTCTCTCTGAGATCTTACATTATCACTGCTGTCCTGGGAAACTCTCTAAATGTTTCATGGGCTAAAATAAACTGTCCACTTTTAATTGTTGTGACAATTAATACATTTATCAGATAATCCATGTGGTTTTTAAATGTATTTTGCTGAAGAAAGAGTTTTCTCAAGACATAAAGGAACATTTAAAGTATAGGTTTCCTGGTTTTGAAGGCTGTCAGGCTGTTAGGTGGCCATATCAACATTTAAACTGGTTTAACTTGAATTATTTTTCCTGTCAAATATTCCTTTCGATTTCAATGTCAATGCAAATGATGGTGGACAAAATCCACACAATCCTCATTCTGTGCACAAATACGTTCCAAAGTTAATCGGGAGCTAATATAAGGCCTTTTAAACAAAGTTTACAGTCTTTTTAGTAACTTATTCACTCGCTGTGTTTTCTTGTTGAGCTGTGGTGGAGCGACAGTAACACAAAGACTGTAATTGGTACTGAAAGACGTTTGACCGTATGAAGATATCCTCTTGATTTGTCTAATTCAGACTGCTGAAGCCTGATATTAATTATTAATTATCTTCTAATGGATCTGGACCTGACTTGATAAAATGTGAATCTTCCGTCAATGCTTGTTTGTCTAAAACTGTGTTTCTCAAACTTTTTCAGACCGCTTACCCAATAAATAAAAAACTCACGGACCAACGTAATGCTGAAATATCTCCAAAAACCAAAAGGCCTCCTACTTTAACTGTAGATTACAATTACAGCCAAATTAAATGACAGTTTTCACAATGTAATCCATCTTGTCAGTTGAGAGTAACCGTGAACTTTCACCCTCCATATTTTAAAATGTCACAAAACGCTCAGATTCAACACTGAAGTCCGACAACACAGAGACAAAACAGCCAATTCAAATAATAATGTTTGAATTTACACAACAGTATATTTATAACAGGCTTTGGACAGTTTGAGAAACTCTATTTTGAATTTCAAATTAAAAAAATGATATTTTATCAAATCTACTCTTTGGGAAATAGTTATCTAAAACATTTTAAAATGCTCAAATCTGGAGTCATATGGGTTTCAGAGGACAGCTTTGATACATGCACATATTACATAATATATATACTGATATTACACACAAAATGTGTTGAAAACCTCAGAATCACAATCAGCTTTAATGGACAATTAAGTTTGAACACACAATCTAGGGTGTAATTTCCACTGGGGCACAGGTGGGACAGTGAATCATTTCTGGGAAATCCCAGAGACCGGTTCTTCCTGAATGCACTTGACTCGACTTTGTAAACGTACAAAGATAAGAGGAAACTAGACTAAGTACATTTACTCAAGTACTGTACTTTAAGTACATATTTGAGGTAGTTGTTGACTATACAGATCTTATTCTACTTTATACTTCTACATATTTCATAGGGAGGTATTGTGTTTATTAAGTTTAATAAAATATGATGCATTGTGGTAAGAAAATAACCCAACAGTAAAAAAATAAACTCTTGAATCATTCCACATCGTGTGCACATTACCTTCAAAGATAGGTATTCAAAACCTTCAGCTGCTCGAAGCAGCCAGAGTAAAATCAGGTAAAGCAGGTTTAAGCTGAATGCTCTGAGCAACCACAACCACAGCTTAAAGTCAGGCTGAGTGATGTCATGAAACAAGCAGTTTCTAGAGGAAATTGCCAACTCAAGGCTGCTCTCAAAAGCCACCAGAATTTCACATGACTGTTCTTCACCCTGATCACCCACTGTCTGAACTCCTGCCCTCAGGGAGACGTTACAGATGTCTAAAAACAAGAACTAGTAGATTTAGGAATAGCTTCTTTCCAAAAGCAATAACGGTCCTAAATGAAGCTAAACTTTTTTTAATGATGCAGTTTGCACAGTACTCAGCACTTTATCACATTAGAATATGTATTATTCACTTAATGTGAAGGGTGGTAAGTTGAGTTTTTATGTTATGGTTAGGATGTGATCACAGGAAAGATGAGAGAGGGTTTGCTGCGAATGATGGGTGAGATGTACTTGGTGCGTGTGTGCATGCGTATGTGTGTGTGTGTGTGTGTTATAATGATGCACCTTACTAGAGTGGCTGGAGAAATAAAATGCTCTGCGTTGTTTGCATTTCTTTAAACCAATCACAATCGTCTTGGGGCGGCGCTAAGCTCCGTACACAGTGACGGTGGCTCTGCTAAATAGTCTCAGGAAGGAACTTGTTTTGGTAGAACATTTGCACCCCGCAAAAGAAAACGCCACATACAATATTAAATGAAGTTAACTGTTGACACAATACAGTAACGTGAGCTATTTAAATTAGCTGATTCATGGTTAAACCTCATTAGCTCTTACCAGTGTATCTCCGTGTGTACTTCGTCCACAGCAAAATCCCACCAATTGGTTAAAACGTCCCAGTTAGAGAGTTAGAGAATGAAATTGTAAACATATTCTTTTAAAATCTTTACAATCATTTCCAGAAAGAATCGAGCAGGCCTGCCTTGTGGCACGATCCAAATTTCCTTGCCATTTTCAGCGTGTGGCTTGCTAGCTTGAAGTGTGTTGTTGTTTTCCGTAAGTGAAGGATTTTAAGAACGGCAACACACAGAGAGGGGAAGGGGAAAGGCAACGTTCACTTGTGACATTTTGACTTGTCAAAGCTGAAATTGATAACCTTAACGATGGCTCAATTCCATCAAGTGTCCCAGTAAGATATTTCAGTGAGTCAGCATGCACAATACCAGGTCCTCTCCTAAGTGGAATGCAGCCATCAGTAATGGTTTAATACCAGGGCCTCTCCTAAGTGGAATGCAGCCATCAGTAATGGTTTAATACCAGGGCCTCTCCTAAGTGGAATGCAGCCATCAGTAATGGTTTAATACCAGGGTCTCTCCTAAGTGGAATGCAGCCATCATTAATGGTTTAATACCAGGGTCTCTCCTAAGTGGACTGCAGCCATCATTAATGGTTTAATACCAGGACCTCTCCTAAGTGGAATGCAGCCATCATTAATGGTTTAATACCAGGGCCTATCCTAAGTGGAATGCAGCCATCATTAATGGTTTAATACCAGGACCGCTCCTAAGTGGAATGCAGCCATCATTAATGGTTTAATACCAGGGCCTCTCCTAAGTGGACTGCAGCCATCATTAATGGTTTAATACCAGGGCCTCTCCTAAGTGGACTGCAGCCATCATTAATGGTTTAATACCAGGGCCTCTCCTAAGTGGAATGCAGCCATCATTACTGGTTTAATACCAGGGCCTCTCCTAAGTGGAATGCAGCCATCAGTAATGGGTTTGAATACACCTGTGCTTTGCCTACTATGATATGTCAACATGTCTGCCATGAAAAAAGGTCTATTCCATTTCAATCCAAGCTGACTGCCTCTCTGTCTCTGCAGCTAAACATGGATCTAATCAGGAGAGCCACGGGACCGTACACATCCGTTGAAGATTCTGTCTTGAACTTGTGTTTTACAATCTTCCGCACTGTTGAGAAAGTGAAGGTCAACCGGGAGCGCTGCCACCAGATTGCAGACAGAGTCAAATCGCTGGAGAGACTGGTTCTCACCATCAAACAAAAAGGGCCGGGTCAAAATTCTGCCACGGTGGAGGCCACTCTGAGGGATCTCTGCGTCACTCTGGACTCTGTCGCCACAGAAATGGAAAAATTATCCAAAACCAATGCTCTTAAGAACGCCCTGAAGTCCAACCAAGAAGACAAGTTCTGGAGAATGGACAGAACCCTCACTGATATCTTCCATGTCCTGTCTGGGACTCTAAACATCGAGCAGGGAAACGCACTGTACGCAACCCCTCTGCCTACCCCCAGACCCATGGCCCCCGCAACAAATTGTAGCCCCCAAGCTTTCATGAATAACCCCAGCTCCATGCCCCCCGAAACAAAGTGTAGCCCCCAAGCTTTCATGAATAACCCCAGCCCCATGCCCTCCACAACAAAGTGTAGCCCCCCAGCCTTCATGAATAACCCCAGCCCCATGCCCCCCGAAACAAAGTGTAGCCCCCAAGCTTTCATGAATAACCCCAGTCCCATGCCCTCCACAACAAAGTGTAGCCCCCCAGCCTTCATGAATAACCCCGGCCCCATGCCTACCGAAACAAATTGTAGCCCCCCCAGCCTTCATGAATAACCCCAGCACCATGCCCCCCGAAACAAAGTGTAGCCCCCCAGCCTTCATGAATAACCCCAGCCCCATGCCTACCGAAACAAAGTGTAGCCCCCCAGCCTTCATGAATAACCCCAGCCCCATGCATACCGAAACAAAGTGTAGCCCCCCAGCCTTCATGAATAACCCCAGCCCCATGCCTACCGAAACAAAGTGTAGCCCCCCAGCCTTCATGAATAACCCCAGCCCAATGCCTTCCACGACCATGTGTGATCCCCCAGCATATACCCCTAGCCCCATGCCGCCTGCAACCATGTGTGACCCCCCAGCGTATACCCCTAACCCCATGCCGCCTGCGACCATGTGTGACCCCCCAGCGTATACCCCTAACCCCATGCCGCCTGCGACCATGTGTGAGCCCCCAGCATATACCCCCAGCCCCATGGCCTCCACAAACATGTGTAACACCCCAGCGTATACCCCTAGCCCCATGGCCTCCACGAATATGTGTAACACCCCAGCGACCACTTATACCCCTAGCCCCATGGCCTCCACGAATATGTGTAACACCCCAGCGACCACGTATACCCCTAGCCCCATGGCCTCCACGAATATGTGTAACACCCCAGCGACCACGTATACCCCTAGCCCCATGGCCTCCACGAATATGTGTAACATCCCAGCGACCACTTATACCCCTAGCCCCATGGCCTCCACAAATATGTGTAACACCCAAACGACCACGTATTACACCAGCTCCAGGGCCCCCACGGTCATGTGTAACCCCCAAACGACCACGTATTACACCAGCCCCATGGCCCCCACGGTCATGTGTAACCCCCAAACGACCACGTATTACACCAGCTCCAGGGCCCCCACGGTCATGTGTAACCCCCCAGCGACCACATATTACACCAGCTCCAGGGCCCCCACGGTCATGTGTAACCCCCAAACGACCACATATTACACAAGCTCCATGGCCCCCACGGTCATGTGTAACCCCCAAGCGACCATGCGTAGCTATAGGCCAGTGGTCCTAGGCGCCATGGCCCCAAGGCTTGTTTCACCACAGGCTAGGGTAATAACTGTTAAATCAAACTATGGTTACTCCTCTCCCTTCTAAAAAAAAACACTAAACATTGACAGAAATAACGCAAGGCAAAAAAAAAACAATCATCCTGCGTTCGCCTAAAAAAAAACACAATTTTTGTTAAAGATTTATGACTAGGACAACTTTACACACCGTGCTGAGCTGTATCTCAAAACTAATCTTCAGTAATACAAAAAGGCATCCTTTTTGGGAGCGACGTGGTAGCTCAGTTGGTAGAGCGTGCGCCCATATTTATAGAGGTTTACTCGTCGACTGCGTCTCCCCTTTCATGTCGTCAGCTGTCCTATAGAAATAAAGGCCTAAAATGGCCACAAAAAAATGGGTCTCTGGTGGATGAAGGACGCGCCCTTCAATGGGCGAGTCCAAACAATGTTTTTAAAATGTCTCTCTACTCAAAAAGCCAAACTTCATTTTAGACATCTATTATATATGTATCTGCTGTTTTATTCATATATTACAATGCTTTAGTTAGCCTAAGACTTTGGTGAACTCATTCCAAGCACCAGAACAGTTCACCCACATGAGTAAATGTTTGTTTTCCCAAATGACCTCTTAACCCTTGGCTCTAGGACTTGAGTGAACATTTAGATATAAAGTACACGGGTATCAGGTTATATGCGTTACATGTAATTCATTTTAAAGGGTCAATAAATTGTAGAAACTCCAGTATGGTGATAGCTATCAACTTACAAAACTATTCATTCATGCTCCTGGGAAAATGTTTATTTCTGAACGGAGTATAAAAGAGAATAACCTGCATAGTTAACATGGATGTTTGTTGTTTTTCTGTTTGTATTAAAATATATTTACTATTCATTATTATGATTTTATTACCTCTATGAGAGGCACTTCATTACAAGCCTGGCTCCGCCCTCTTACGTACTTCCGCTCAATTTTCATTTTCCTTCAGTACGTACCTCCAGTACTGAGTTTGCTGTATATTTTTGGGTTTTCTCCCACCAAATCGTTACCGGTCCAATCAGCGAACAGAGGGAGTGGCTGAGAACGATGGCGTTGAGGTTGTGCGCTACATCCAATATGCAATTTTGTGCCGCAAGGGGGCATGGATGCGAGGGGTCTCTCGATCAAAACAATGGATGTAAACAGACTTTTGATGACATCATGAGGTGGCATGGGATTGTGGGATTTGTAGTTTTCGTTGTTATAACACAATTGCAGATTAAAACATATCTGTTCACGAATGGGTTTATCCTTTACAGTTTTATCCACGTTACGTTTAGTAATGTTTTAGTAACGTTTATTCATGTCATTCTGATAAAATAGCTGCAGTTTGCCCCACAAAATTATGTTTTTCTTGATTCGATTTGTATTGGTAGTTGACCAGCGAGCAAGCGAGCTAACATTAGCCAGCAGCTAAAACCACAATAAAAAGGGTTTTGTTGTAACCTTACTCAGCGTTGCTGAGAGACTTACTTTGCAGCTGGAACTGGCCGCCGAGTATCTTCAGCTGGCCGAGCCTCGGCCCCGGAGATATTCGGTGGCGGAGGATATGTCTACATCTTTGGGACAGCTGGCGGGTGTTGCTGCTGGAATTCTCCCGACCTTCACATTTTTCTAAACATAATTAGTTGTTTTGGTGCCTAAACTTAAACGTTTTAGCTGCAGGACAGTTACCGTTTGTCAGTCAAACTTAACTGTAAAGAAGACCAAATTTCAGCACAACACGGACGCCTGGTGCAATATGGTCGGTTTCCCCGACAGATCATTAATTTTCTGTTACTGCCGTTAGCATCATTATGAAGCGGCGCTGGAAATGTGCTGGCTGGGTTCAGATTGCTGTAAGTCAATAATATTGTCTGGCTAGATGGCTAACCGGCTAACTGGATGTGTCTGTCTCCGGGGCTGTTGTCCGCTCTCATCCCGAATGAAGTCCCTTGGTGGCGGGGAGTGAGGCAGAAAAATGGGATGGGATAGCTGGCTAAATTAGCCTTAGATTAGTCGTCTATCTATACAGCTAACGTTTACGGACGAACGTTAACGTTAGCCGGCAAACATAATCGTTAGCCCCGTGCTGTTAACCGTGGTCAAAACAATTATACTTTAAATAACTTCATGAGCTTGTTGAACGATGTTGTAATCTTATAACATTCCCCACCAAGCACTAGCATGAGCTACTTGTCAACATAGCACATAAAGTTAAGCTGGATCGATCGATATTGAAATGTATCAATAAATAAGATCTCTGCTGTATTACTGTGTTGCAAGTAGCATGTAATCAATGACAAAATGATGCTGAGTGGCAGAAAGCAAGCTGTATTACGGTTACTGAGCATTATTCTTTCTGGGACATTGCATGATTTACATTTACTCTCGAACGTATCCTCCAGGTTTCCGTGTTTTAACAGAAGTTAGAGTAACTAAGAGGGGTCAAAGGTTTTATGACGCCACTGACAGGCGACTAAATGAAACGTCCCGTGTCACTGAAATCAAATTAACAGATTTTTCTGGGTTTGAACATTGTTGGAAACATTTGGGATAGTGTAAGTACACAACTCAACCAAATATATAACTTAGGTATTGTTGTTTTTAGACATTTTAATGCAGAAATGTTACATATTGTACCTTTAAAGCAGGGGTGTCAAACTGAACTTCCCAGAGGGCCACACTGGAAAAGAAGAACCGCATAAAGGGCCGGACATGTAGAGTTTATTTTCATGCTTTTATTTAAAAAAAGTCAAATATCTTCTGACTGTATTATTCCATGTCCCATATAGTCTTCTCACTTAATTTGGTTGACATAAAGTCCTATTAAAAAAAGCCTGCAAATAGTTTCTTAGAAATCTTAGAATTTAGCGAATCAAGCAAAACAAAGATTACATTTTAAAAGTTAACTCACAGCAACCGGTTTCCCAGCTTTAATTTCAAAAACTCTCTGCTTCTGTGGGAATTTCTGGGAGTCTCAAAGTCGGCAAATCTACCAAATTCTGCTCTAAGTGTGGTGTAGTTGCCACTTTTGTTTTGGTACACAAATACGCGGGCCAATATTTATCGTGAACCTAAATTGATATGCGGGCCGGATCAAAACCTGCCAGGCCATGAGTTTGACACCTGTGCTTTAAAGGATTGAAGGATTTAAAGCAATTTAAATGGTCGTGTGTGTAAAAAATTCTAATTAATGTTGTCATCGTCGTGAGTCAGAAGTGATAACTCATTAACTGTATGTATGGAAAATAACTTCTTGTTAAAACATGTTACGGAGAACTTGTTTTTGATTAAAGGAGCGATCAGTAACTTCAATACTTGAGCGTGGAGATTCATTTTTAACCTCGGGTAACACATCTGTGATAAAACATGCTTCAGACTTAAATTCACTTCTAGCAATAACTTTGTCTTCAATGTTTAAGTATTCTTTTTTCTTACTTTAATGATGTGCAACAGCTAATTATGCTCATTCTCTTTTCTTATTTACTACAGGAAGTCTGTAATTTTGACACACTTTTCTTCAGACTCATAGCTCCGTTTCAGTACATTAGACCAAATAACACAGCTGGTATTATTGATTAAGGATATAGATTAAAGGATAAAAAAAATAGGACCGGACGCGACTCCCTTATCTATTTTGCAACCTTTAAAGGCTGGGTGCTGAATCCCAAAAAATGAATAAACATCAATAAAAGGTTACTGGGACAGCACTCCAAATAAATAGTTTATTGCCAAGGAAATGTCTGCACACGCTGAGGAAGGGCGCTGCCCGAAACATTTGTTGTGTGGCAATAAACTATTTAATCAGAATGCTATTTAAAAGTCCGTATTATGCAGCGACGAGGAAAAAGATCAAGGTTTGGATTAAAACACTCCCAAGGAAGACACATTTCCCGGGTCAAAGTCTTTTGTTTTCGCCAGGAAGCGTACTCCGCTCTCTGGCTCGAAAGTCCTGTGCGTTAACGCCCGTTTTCTGTTATAACTGACTGTCAAACTGGAGAATAAAAGAAAGTTCTACGGCATTCATTGTTTGTGTTTTTTCATTTAGTGGATTTTAACCTGAGCAAGACAGACAACAGAGGTACAAATCATATCCCATCCATACAGGGATAGTAGTATACAGCTGTTAAGACATAATCAAATATATGACACACTGGTATCGGATCGGTACTCGGTATCGGCCGATACGCAAGTTCAGGTATCAGAATCGGTATCGGGAAGCAAAAAATGGCATCGGGCCATCTCTAATCTTTTTCGTAGCTTTTCAAACGTACGGTTCATGAGAACAGGCTGGAGCGGGACATGGCAAGATTTAAACCTGACTACAGCTGCAGAAAACCTCCCAAACTGCTCACATCCTCTTCTTGTAGTGAAGTTTATTAATGCTGCGTGAAGAAATACAAGTACGCGAACACAAAAACCAGAAAGAAAGGACAGATCATTCACACAGCTCTGTTATTTAGTGATTGTGTCAGCAGCGAGGCTTCTCCTCCTCGCCGCTGGTCTTGGTGATGAAGAGTCTTTTGAGGAAGAGGAGCTGCAGGTACCCGCAGGTGACGATGAGGAGGCTGAGAGCTATCGACCACCAGGTGATGTACTGCGAGTTGGACCGCAGCAGGAAGTGGTCGGCACTGCCCCTCATGCGGCCAAAGTTGTAGTAGCGAAACATGTGGAAGACGTAGTTCTCCACTTTGTGAGTCGCAGCCTGCAACGACAGAAAATACCACGTAGTATTACTGCTACCGGCATTACCATTACAAATACAGTACAGGCCAAAAGTTTGGACACACCTTCTCATTCAATGCGTTTCCTTTTTATTTTCATGACTATTTACATTGTAGATTCTTACTGAAGGCATCAAAACTATGAATGAACACATATGAAAGTATGTACTTAACAAAAAAGTGTGAAATAACTGAAAACATGTCTTATATTTTAGAAAACATTTTGGCCTGTACTGTACTGCTGCCAGTGCTACTCCACTACCAGTATTTCTACTGATATTTGTACTACTACCCTCACTATATTTGCCACACTGCTACTGTTTAAATAATTGTACACTTACAGATAGTAAATAGCACAAGAATTAGTACTACGTTGTAGGGTTGGGTATCTGCAGTGATGTCCCGAGTTCACAGAGTCCCGATTCCATATCAATTAGGTTAGGGAGAATTCAGTTACAACCATAGACAGTAAAAAATAATGGACGAAGCTCAAATGTCTGAAAAGTCAAGCCAATGCTGAAGCTCCTTGAAGCTGCATTCTGCCTAACTTCCAGCAGGGGGCGACTCCACTAGCTCCAAAAAAGAAGTCTGTTTCTATAGAAGTCTCTGAGAAAATGAGCCGACTTCTCACTTGATTTATTCATAAACCTTCACTATAACGACAGCTAGTAGCGTACCTCTATGACGCTCAGTGTGTTGTTCAGGTCTTTGCTGACTTCCTCTTTCTTTTTCTTCTCCTCATCCTTGCGCTTGGCAGGGTCTTGGTAGCCGTCGTAGTAAACGCCGAAGCTGAGGAAGACCTGCATGGTGCCGAAGCGGTTGTGGAAGTTGCTGAAACACATCTGATAGAAACCTGGAGATGCACACAACGAGAGAAACAGAAAACACAGCGTTTAAAATATATAGGGGGTGACAGTTATTGATCGGACTTATTTATTTTATTGATGAGACGGACGGACAGGTCATGACAGACAGAGAGCACTTTTTAGCATCCAGGGATGGACAGTTGTAGCCTAGTTGTTTTCAATGAGTGTTTTTTTCTGTTCTACACATCTGCCGTTTTTGAGTTGAAAAAAGAAAATCAAAAGGGCACTTGCTTTTTGGATTGTAAATAGGATTTTTTGTCTTTAATTTAAATTTGCTTGTTTACAGACAGACGGATGGATGGACGGACCTGTTTCCTTGGCCTCAAAGTTGACCTGGCCCTTGGCATCATCAACAGTCGACACTAAGAGACTGCTGGGAGCGTTGACGGTGACAGACAGGTGTCTGTCATGGCCGATTCCCGTCACCCACTGGACCTACAGACAGACAGACAGACTTCAAAATTTGGTTACATTTTTACGCTTGGTTGAGAGGGAAAAGTGGGTGTATTGATTAAAAAAACAAATGTAGGCAGATCTCAGTGAATAAATGATGGCGTAAATGAAGCGTGAAGAGCAGAAAACATTCCCATAATGTTTTTTCACATGATTTTTCATCGTATAAGCTTTGACTGGAGCTCTTGTAGTGACCTCCACAAGCTGTTTATCTTTAAAAACAGTCATGAATAGAAAAACACACATTATTGTAACATTTCCTTTTGCACATTTTCTGGAAATTTGGTCAAAGGTTTGGGACTAAATTTGGATGGAAACTTGACTATTGATTATAGTGACTGCATGAGTTTGTATCTAATGCCACCATATGGCAAAGATTTCAAATAGTGCAAAAAAAAGAAATTGCCATTAAATGTGGTGAAAACACAACTTTGCACATACAGTACAATATCTAATCTTGTATCACAATTTGCATATCCTAAATTTGTACACCCAAACGGATGAACCATTTGAATTTCAATCACCCTATGACCTTTCCATTTGGTGCCTCTCAATGTCCAAATTACATTTTCTTATGTTTCTAAGAGAGCTGTAAGAATACTGAACACAAAATGTTCTGCTAAAGCTGGAACAGTTGACAGATTTCATTAAAAGTATTTTCAATATTTTTTTGTTTTGTCTGTGCTCTGCTAATTGACTCAAAAGTATGAAAACATTCATTCAAATATATTTTTAAATTCAAAGAGAAATAATAAAGATTAGAAACCACGTTTCAAATCAACATAATTTTTCTTACAATCGAAAAATAATCTCATGTCAAGGGTAACGTGTCGAGGCCTTCTTACCATGAAGCTCAGGTAGAACCGCTCTCCGTGGTGAGCAAAGTGCCAGAAACACTCGAGCCCTGCAGCAGGAAGCACCACAGAGAAGTCGTACTGGTCGGAGCCCCAGAACAGCTGCTGGTCCGTTATGTTGGGGTGGGGGTTTGTCAGGGGCCCGCCGTGAACCAGACCCCGAAACCCAACGACAAGAAATAAGCAGGAAATCCTAAACAACATGTCTGAACACACAGCGAGCTCTTCTCTTAATGAAAAGGTGTAGGTAGAGTCTGTGTGGAGAGATCAGAAATGATTAACTGGCACCAACACGTTGCCTCCGTCGGTGGGAAAACTGGGCTGCGTTCACAGATGCAGTCACTCTGATCTGAGATAAATAACCGTTCACCCTGCAGGAGGACTGAAAGAAGGAATTATAAAGCCTGACCACACAGGGCCAAATACATTCTCAGTCTGATGATAATCAAACAAGAAGAAGCTTGAAATTTGGCTTTTCAAGACAACTTTGAAGAGCAGGTAAAAGCACAAATAAGGGCGCCCGGATAGCTCAGTTGGTAAAGCGGTCGCCCATGTATAGAGGTTTTCTCCTCGACGCAGCGGGCCCGGGTTTGACTCCGGCCCTTTGCTGCATGTCATTCCCTCTCTCTCCCCTTTCATGTATTTAGCTGTCCCTGTTGAAATAGATGTCTAAAATACCCCAAAAAATAATCTAAAAATAAAAGCACAAATAAAAGAAGTCCAGAACCGATGAAAAAGTCTCATTTACACGGCTGCATGTAAAGGGGAATATTAGTGGATAATTAACATTCTTTGTCAGCTTTGTCAGAATATTGTCTTTTACAGAAAAGGGGAAAAAAAAAGGGAGTGTTACGTGCATGTAAACGTAGCCATCGTTTCTCCTCCTGTATGGACAGTCAAGTGTCGTCTCAGAGTACTGCGCCGTGCAAATCTTTTATTACAAACTGAACAACTAAATGATTTCTCCCCTGTGTGGACAGTCAAGTGCTGTTTCAGATTTCCCTTTTGTGCAAATCTTATACCACAAACTGAACAGCTAAATGGTTTCTCGCCAGTGTGGATTCTCATGTGACTAACCAAACTGCCAGTCTCACAGAAACTTGTTCTACAAATTGAGCAGGTGAAAACTTTTCCTTCTGAATGAAGTCTCATGTGACTCTTTAAGGACGACTTTAGAGTGTAACTTTTACCACAAACTGAGCAACTAAATGGTTTCACTCCTGTTTGGACTCCAGTGGGTTTCTGCAGATGTTCCTCGTGGTCAGCACATCCAGAGGAGCTAACTGATGTTTTTCCTGTATTGCATTCAACATCACTTCCAGGTTCTTCATTGTTTTGCAGAGGGTTTAAACCTGACTGAGGTTCCCTAGTCTCCTCCCAGTCACCACTGTCATCAGTCTCAGAGGAGCCTGAAGTCTTGTCATGAGTAGCTGGTTGTAAAGGACTATCTGGATCGGAGTTCCTGGCTGGTTCTGGTCCTCCCCAGTCCTGTCCATCAGCTCCTGTTCTCTCTGCCTCTCTGTTCTCAGTTTGGCTTTCAAGGAGCTGGAAGGACTGAGCTTTCTCTTCATCGTCTTCTTCACTCTTCACAGGGAGAGAAGTGAACGGGAACTTGATATCAGCCTCCTCCAGCCCTTGAAGCTGCTCTCCCTCCTCACTGCTCCAGAGTTCCTCCAGTTCCTCTTTAATGTGTGGGGGGGGCTCTGGGTCCTCCTGGTCCAGACTGGAGCTCCACTCCTGCTGCTCAGGGGGAACCCAATCTTTAACCACCGACAACTGCTGGACATCTGTGGAGAATAATGAAACACATGCACATGATTAAAAACTGTAATATCATGTTGACAATACAACTAAAGTTAAACTAATAAAAGGTTAATCGTAAGAAATGTGCTTTACAAATAGATTCTCCATGCAAAGAAGACCATATCTTGAAACACTTTTCTTCTCTAACAAGAAACTATGCTTTTTTCTAGGACCGCAGCTATAGATTGGTTTCATTATCAATTAATGGTTTAACCCATCAATTGTCCAAAAACATGACTGTCTGAAAAGCTCACCATCTGTGGAAAAAGCAGTAAAAATTGTTAAGGACCTTGGTGACCTTTGCCAGAAAGGAGGCTTGGTAAAAGTCCTGTGAGTGTTCCTAAGAATGACCACTCTAAAAAAGTTAGTGAGCTCAATTTGGACAGGGACCAACTCCCAATGGAAAGAGGGACCATTTCCCAATGTAAAGAAGGACTAACTCCCAATGGAAAGAGCCTTGGGCCTCCAATGGTGTATTGAAAGTGACACCTTCGACTTCTGCATGGACTGCAAAGAACAGATGTAAACTTGATGGGGTATTTTATGAATTGTAAAGCTCAGTGTATGATCCCTTATGGTACCTTGCATCAGTTACTCTTACAGCCAAGCACATTTTACAGAATATATGCAGAATGAACTTTGACTGGGATGAAGAAATTATTTTATTTATTTGTATTACTTTAATTAGGATAAGTATGGCAGGGTTGCATATCTGAGGTTACAGAATGAACCAGGTAACTTTGTCCCCACTGCTGCTGTCATACCCCTATTTCCCACCAGGTGCGCTTTTGCTGCATTCTGACGGTGCAGCGACCCCCCGCGAGGGATAGCAGCCAATGAAGTTAATGGTTGGTTTTGGTATCCCAGGTGGTGCAAGAAGCAGCTCACAGCTTTGCTAAAAATGCACGGCCAATCTAATTTCACAGGAGCTGCGGGGCGGGAAGTGGAACAGCTAGAGCACCATCATGTATATCGTTCATCGGGAAAGCACCAGCACAGCACACTGGTGGCATATCCTCACATCACAAAATCCTGCAGGTAGTGCCTCTAGAGGAATGACGGTCCACAAGCTTCTGAACAATAAGACATGAGGTGCTTCTCAAATCACTTATTTGATAGCTCCTCCACTCCTCGGCTGAACCGGAAGTTGGTTTGTCCCTCCTTGGTCCAAGCCACCTCCATCCATCCATCCATCTTCGTCCGCTTATCCGGTGTCGGGTGGCCGGGGCAGCAGCTCCAGCAGGGGACCCCAAACTTCCCTTTCCCGAGTCACATTAACCAGCTCCTACTGGGGGATACCAAGGCGTTCCCAGGCCAGGTTAGAGATATAATCCCTCCACCTAGTCCTGGGTCTTCCCCGAGGCCTCCTCCCAGCGGACGTGCCTGGAACACCTCCCTAGGGAGGTGCCCAGGGGGCATCCTTACCAGATACCCAAACCACCTCAACTGGCTCCTTTCGACGCGAAGGAGCAGCGGCTCTACTCCGAGCTCCTCACGGATGACTGAGCTACTCACCCTATCTCTAAGGGAGACGCCAGCCACCCTCCTGAGGAAACCCATTTCGACCACTTGTACCCTGAAACTCATTCTTTGGGTCTTGACCCAGTCTCAATGACCATAGGTGAGGGTAGGAACGAAAATTGACCCTCACCCCATACTCCTGCAGCACATCCCACAGTATATCCCAGGGGACTCAGTCATACACCTCCAGATCCACAAAACACATGTAGACCGGTTGGGCATACTCCCAGGCTCCATCCAAGATCCTTGCGAGAGTGAAGAGCTGGTCCATTGTTCCACGACCAGGACGGAATCCGTAATGTTCCTCTTCAACCCGAGGTTCGACTATCGGCCGCCTCAAAGCTCTTATTTCTGTCCCGGGGACCGAGCTTCAAGGAGGGATCATCAAGGAGCTATAGGCGAGGATACAAAAGGGCAGATTTCCCAGAAGCCGTGCAGCTGAAAGGGTTGCCAACTCCGCCCAAACAGCTGATGAATTAATGTGACACTTCAGAGGAAGGGACATCTCATCCCTCTAAAACACATTTGATCGTTTCCTCTCTTCTCCCATGATTTCCTCGCCACGGAATTTGCGCCACTTAAAAATATCAAAATTGGATGAAACGCTCATTATGCGTTTTTTTCCTTTCATTTTTCATTTGAACGCACAAAATCTGACAAACAAGTTGATTATTATCCATTTAGGTTTAAGAAATGAGTATTGAGAAAACAAGTCATTTTCTGCTTTTTGGGTTTATTTTGAAAAACTAATGAAAGAACGATACACAGACTCAAAACAAGTGCCATGTTTCCTAAGCAACACACCGCAAAGTAAACTGTTGCAAATATTAAAGGACCTTGAACTGCAATTATGGTGAAAACACTGGCTCAAGTTTCACCTGTTTGTTATCCTTTATTAAACAGAAGTTGAACAGATTTCTTGAGCGTTATTTTAGAATAGTTCTAGAAAATATATGTAGATTAAACTACAAAAAAAACATTCTGTAAACAAAAGATAAACAATTCACATTCTAAAACAAAGTTGCTGCACATCAGAACAAGGAAACTGGGACTTAAATATTTGCTGAATATGAAAGATTCTCCTTCCATGGAGGTGCACATAGAAACAGAATCACTCCAATATATCAAAGAGATATATTTGTTGGCCATGTTGAAGAAAAAAGAAACGATGTACACAATTAACCACTTACTTTTCAGGTATAGTCACACTTCAGTTATTTATGCACAAAAATACACTTTTTACAGTAACGTAAAAACAAACTGACTTTAAACTGGAGAGAAAATGTTGCTGAATAGTAAGAAGGGTAAGTATCTTGCTTCTTTTTCATCCCCGCTGATTAGGGGTGTGACAAGACACCCAGCTCACGAGACGAGACACGAGATTGGGTTCAAGAGATTGAAATAAGACTTGGAAAAAAAGTCCTTTATTCAATCTAAAGTCCCAAAATGAAAACCGAGCACTGAAAGGTTTTGCTACAAACTTAGATGACTGGCTTCTTTCCTGTATAACCCTTGTGTTGTCCTTCGGGTCCTTTGTTCAGTTTATTTGACGTTTTTGCATTGGCCTGGCGGTGACCCTCGCGTACTATGTGATGTCATTTCACGTGAACTGGCACTGGGGGAGGGGGAGGGGGGGATCCAACGCGTTTGGACAGGCGAATAGAAAATGTAAATAAACAAACCCCCATGACAAAGTCCCCATGACACGTAGGACAATACAAGGGATAACTAACAGTTACACTGTTACTCATTCCATACGTATAGTGGAGAGAGTCTCTTCACTCAGAGAACCAAGATTACAACATACTGTAACCTACGCGTTTTCTGGCAGTAGTTGAGACCAAATGTTTTGTACATGAATTTGTCATTGTAAAGTAGACAGAGATAAATATAGCTTATTTTTATATTGTTTCACATTGATTATGTTCTAAAGCACAAATAAATTACCATCAAACACTCAAAAGATGATTTTTGTTAAGACAGATGCTCCTTTCTCCTCCTTGGCATTTTATTAATTGCAGTGCTGAACAAGGAAGTAGGCTACTCTAGTATTGATTTATGACCATTATAAGACGAAGGGAGAACATTGCTCTTTGTTTATTATCATTAAAAGTAAAGTTAGGTTTTGCTGTCTGCTTCCCGACTCATTTTAACAGAGAAAGAAAGTGGTCTGCGCGAGACAGCGCCACAGAAATCTTGTCATGTTTAATCTTGCGAGTCACACCTCTACCGCTGATAATTCAGCTCAAACACAGCGATGTAAATATAACTAATTAATTTAAAACAATTTAAAAACAAGTTTAATTGATGAATACATGTAATAACAATTTGCCTGAAAAATGGCAAATAACATGGGGACAAATAAAACACTTGTGATCTTGTAGCTTGATTTAGCTGAAAAATCTTATTTTTGATCTGTTTCAGCCTTAAATATCAGTTTTTAGCTGATATCAATGTTCAACCAAGTTTTGCCTTCAGTACTTCAATCCGGCTTTGGGAAAAAAATGCTGAACAAGTATCTTTGCAGCAATACGTCCCAATAGGGATCAGGGAGGAACAATTGATGTAAAATCAGTCCAAGGATGGATGCGAGACGCTTGGGGCAAAATTATCAATACAATGTATTGATAACAGGAAAAGAAAATGTGCAACAGCAATCACTGCTCTGCAAACTTCAAAAGCTTGCCATGGACAGGCAGAGGCTGATCTATTAGGAGTAAAGGAAACACTGTGCTAGATAATGGCAAAGACTAAGGCTACATTCAGACTGCTGGCAAAAGTGATCCCAAATCAGATTTTTTTTCTTCTTCAGAAGTAGTGTGAACACTAAAATCTTGCCCAGATCAGATTGTTTTCAAATCAGATTAAGACCACTTCCGTATGTGGTCCTGAATGAGACCCACGTCTGATTTTTTTCAATGCGGCCGCAGAGTGAACAACCGAGGCGGATTTGATGCGACTTTTACGTCAATCTACATTTCAACATTTGTCAAAATTATGCTCAGGCGGGAGTTAACCCCTAGACACAGACAGTAAAATTAAAAACTTGACTAGGCCTACAAAATGGAGAACAGTGATGGAGCAAGTCAATGGAGGGAGAGGAAGCTGTTAGACCTAATTATTGTATGCTCATTGATGTTACGGCTGCCATTACACAAACATTTTGAAATAAAAGCAAAAATGCTGACTTCCTCCATAATCTCCCTAACTTTAGTGGAGCAGCGTGCGGTCATTGTTATTTTGCACATGCGGGTCAGTTCGAAACCACAAACAGTTCACACTGGAATTTGATATAGGCCACATTTTAAAAAGGTCATGTGAACAGCCAAACAAAAACAAAAAAATCGGTTCTGAGCAAAAAAATCTGAAAAAAGCATTAATATTTGTGATGTGAACGTAGCCTAAATGACTTGTAAACCAAATCCCCAAATCACCACCCTCCTTTTAAAGAAAAAATGAGTGCTCCCTGGATAAAGCACACAACAAAGCACACACACAACAAATATACAACCCCCTACGTAATAGCAGCTTAATTTATTTCTGATGCCTAGCACAGATGA
Source organism: Perca schrenkii (assembly GCA_025617405.1). Lineage (NCBI taxonomy): Eukaryota > Metazoa > Chordata > Actinopteri > Perciformes > Percidae > Perca > Perca schrenkii. The sequence goes on along the minus strand of CM046794.1, from coordinate 36,006,669 downwards.
GTAAATTCTTTATCTAAACTTAATCCAAATTAAATCTAAATGGTTTCTCCCCTGTGTGGACACTCAAGTGCTGTTTCAAATGTCCCTTTTGTGTAAATCTTTCGCCACAAACTGAACAGCTAAATGGTTTCTCCCCTGTGTGGACAGCCAGGTGTTGTTTCAGATTCCCCTTTTGGGTGAAACTTTTACTACAAAACGAACAACTAAATGGTTTCTCCCCAGTATGGATTGCCATGTGCTTTTTCAGATTCCCCTTTTGTGTGAATGTTTTACTACAAACAGAACAACTAAATGGTTTATCACCTGTGTGGACAGTCAGGTGTCGTCTCAAATGTCCCTTTTGTGCAAATTGTTTACTGCAAAGTGAACAAGTAAATGGCTTCTCCCCTGTGTGGATTCTCATGTGTTTAACCAAAGTGCTTCTGTTACTGGATACCAGTTTACAAACTGGGCAAGTGAAATGATTTCCTTCTGTATGAAGTCTCATGTGGGATGTCAAAGTCTTCTTCAGAAAGAATCTTTTACCGCAAACAGAGCAACAAAACGGTTTCCCTCCTGTTTGGACTCCAGTGCGTTTCTTCAGAAGTTCCACATCACTTCCAGGTTTTTCATTGTTTTGCAGAGAGTTTAAACCTGACTGAGGTTCGCTAGTCTCCTCCCAGTCACCACTGTCATCAGTCTCATATTCAGAGGAGTCTGCGGTCTTGTCATGAGTAGCATGTTGTAAAGGACTATCTAGATCTGAGTTCCTGGCTGGTTCTGGTCCTCCCCAGTCTTCTCCATCAGCACCTGTTCTCTCTGCCTCTCTGTTCTCCTCAGTTTGGCTTTCATGGAGCTGTGAGGACTGAGCTTTCTCTCCATCATCTTCTTCACTCTTCACAGGGACAGAAGTGAACGGGAACTTGATATCAGTCTCCTCCAGCCCTTGAAGCTGCTCTCCCTCCTGACTGGTCCAGAGTTCCTCCTGTTCCTCTTTAATATGTGGGGGGGGCTCTGGCTCCTCCTGGTTCAGACTGGAGCTCCACTCCTGCTGCTCAGGGGGAACATCTTCTTCATCCATTGACAGCTGCTGGACGTCTGAAGAGAATAGTGAAATACATGCACATGATTAAAAACTGTAATGTCGTGTTAACATTCCATGTTAATCAATAGTTAGTAGTTCAAAATGAACTTCCACTTATCCAACTATGACAGTAAAATTCTTGATTTTACATTAAAGCTGCAGAGAGAATAAAAAAAAAAATGCCAGTTTGAATTAGAGTAAGACCTCTTCCTGCAGCTCTCCCCTCTCTGTCTAGCCCGTCCCATCAGGCTAGTTCAGGAATGCAGCGGCTTCATACAGTAACATTTACGAGTACTAACCATTTATTTTCTCCTGATGGCACAAACAAATCCTCACTTGAAATTGCACGTGCACAAGCCAAAGCCAAGAGAGCCGCACTCCTGGCGCGTGCAGCATCGATGAAAAAGAAACATGTTCTTCAGAACCTTCGGAATCATATCGCAAACAAATGGAGCAAGTGGAAATTGATGCTGAGATTGAAGCCTCTGTTGCAGAAACTGCAGTTTTGCAAACATTTTCAGATCAGGATGGAAGAGAATCTTACCTTGAGAAGCAAAATACAAACCAACAACTGTCAGTCCTGATGCAAAGATCACAGAGTTCATGATGGAAAATAAAAACGTACCGGTCACAAAATTAAGGACTGAAAATGTTCGACATGCAATTAATCATAATTCCACAATACAGATTCCTTAAAGGCAACATCTGTTAGCAGCAATTGTTACGCTGAAAATGTCCCACAGGATGAATTGAGAGGTGAAGAGAATCCGTTCCACAGCACGGTGTTTACCACCCAAGCAGAGGCAAGTTGGGGGTTGTTTTTCACTGTTGAGCAGAGTTCAAATGAACCTCAAACGATCAACTTCTGCAGTGCCCGAACCTTACAAGTTCCTTAATATGAGTGCTCCTGTCATTCAGTCAAAAAACCATTGTATTTATGTCTGATGTAAAGTCCATGTCTCGACAAGTGAAATGGCTGAGGAAGACGAGGACTTTCTTGGATTCCTATGGTGGCCCACTGGAGATTGGACCAACAATGTTACAGAATGACACTAGGACAATAGGTTTTGAGGAAAACTGCAGATGACCATCAAGGCAGCTTTCCGGACATAAATATATAGAAGAGAAAATTCTGTGGATGACTGTATGAAAAGCTCACCATCTGTGGAAAAAGCGGTACAAATTGTTCCTTGGTGAGGCTTTCATCTTACACAGTGGATCAGCAACAATTGCAAAGTCCTGCGAGCAATTCCTAAGAAGGATCACTCTTAAAAAAAAAAAAAGTGAGTGAGCTCAATTTGGACTCAATTTCCCAAAGGAAAGAGGGACCAACTCCCAATGGAAAGCGGGACCAACTCCCAATGGAAAGAGGGACCAACTCCCAATGGAAAGAAGGACCAACTCCCAATGGAAAGCGGGACCAACTCCCAATGGAAAGAGGGACCAACTCCCAATGGAAAGAGGGACCAACTCCCAATGGAAAGAGCCTTGGGGCTCCTTCGGTTACTCACTTTCAGCCAAGCACATTTTATATAATATGTGCAGAATGAACTATGGCTGAGATGAAGAAATTCTGCAAGTCCTAAGACAACAATGGATCAATCGGTTGACTGACCTGAAAGAGCTTTTAATGTTCAGAGTGAAAAGGTGTTTGAAACCACATGACTTTGGACCACCTGTCCACACCCAGTTGCACCACTTGGCTGATATGGCACGGTAGCATACCTGAGGTTACAGAATGAACCAGGTGATGTATAGATTTCTTTTCTATTTCCATTCCATGGAATTGAAAATTTCCACCGAACCGAATCCTACACTTGCGCTATGCATGCTATGCTGGTCGACGTAATGACACCACCGTTGATTACGGGAAGGTGTTTACGTAGGTCAAGCGTTCAATGCAGTAGGCTGCGAGAAAGTGAAAATGGAACTCGTAAGCAGAGAAAGTTGTTGTTTGGCAGTACTTTCAGTCAAAAGAAGGCCATTCAAGTCCAGATACATGTTCAATCTGATCAATGCTGATTGGTCTGGTGGTGGCGAGGACCCTAAACTATACACAACATGGCCGCTGTTACAACATTTGGTCTGAAACATCAGAAAGAATACATGAAGGAATCTCCAGACAGCAGCCAGAATGCAGCAACTTCAGGTACGGCAAAGGAAGGACAGTCACTGTTTACTTCATTAATGTGTTTACTGTGTTCATGGACTGAGGATGGGAGGAGGATTCGGTATTCGGTTTTGGATTCGGCAGAATCTCAACCAGTGGATTCGGTATTCGGCCGAACCCCAAAAATCTGGATTCTGTGCATCCCTAATTTGCAATCTACACTGGGCGTAACATTACCGACCAAAACCAAATGTGTGTCAACAATAAGTTAAAAAAAACTCACCTTTGTACGATTGATGTGTGGTTGGCCCCATGTGTTGCTCGTTGTCCATCACGGCCACGGATCGCGATGGCAAGACAGAGAGACACGAGGAGGTGGAAGCGCTGTATTGGGACAGCATCGGTGGAGTGACGGACATCAGAGGTTGGTACGGGCCAGCGGACCACGCATTGGTGGAGAGAGTGGGTGGCGGGACGCGGTGCGGACGGACGTTAGAGGGCAGAACAGGCAGTGGACTACGCATTGGAGAGTATAGGCGACTTGATGCTGTGCGGAGGAGCGATGCAGACAGAGATGCCGACCAAAAAAACAAATGTGCGTCAACAACATTAATGCACAAGTAATATTAATCTAACGATATACTATATAATACTACAGTGTTTCCCATACATAGGTTTTACTTGTCCACGGCAGTCTCCTCCACTCCATATCTTTATAACGGAGCTAACCGGAGCTTAGCGCTAACGGAGCTAACCGGAGCTTAGCGCTAACGGAGCTAATCGTTGCTAACTGAGCCTTCAGTTCTCGTTCTCCCTGCCTAAATCCATTAACTGTATTTATGCACTTGAGCCCGAGTACAACCCAAGATTTTATTAAAGGGAAACTATGCAGTTTTTTTTTTTTTTTAGCTTAATGTACCTTAACTGAACAACTTCGGAGTCATTGGAATAGTTATAGGACTTTTTTTTTTTTTTTTTTTTTAATTGAATGGTGGTCGTCTCGCTCCCCCCTAGCGGCGGCCTCAGCGTCAAGAAGCATTGCGTGATATCATGTAACGAATTGCTTCACGGCACTGCACACATACGCCCATTCAGGAACCGGCTTACAAGGTAGCGATGGAGTTTTTCACACTATCGTCATGGCTGAGCCGGCAAAAAAGAAGCAGAAAGTTAGGAAAGCATTGTCGGTAGGGTTAGCCCCTGATTTAAATGACAGAAATCTTCAGATGAGATCTTAATGAATGCAACAAGGACATGTACAGTAGCCTACAAAACAGTGCGTTGACGAACCCCAAAACACGGATTAAAACACTTAAACAAACAATGATCTAACAAAAAATAAAATAATTAACATTAAATAGCCTTAAATGATTTAACAGGAATTAGAAGAGACAGTGTTGAGATTTTTAATTAACATGTACATTTCTGTATGGATTATAGTATTAAGGTTAAGTTAGCCTACATATATTAGCCTATTTGGGCTCTGGGTAATCAGGTATTTTTTCTGCTGAACCATAACATTTGACAAACCAAGCAGATTTAAGTGACAAAGCACATCATAGGCTACACTTCATCTATCTTTATCATATTTTAGTCTGAATTGTTTAATATGTAAATATTCATGTATTTCAAAAGTACCTGTTAATGTTATGTAGCCTAGTCATTGTTTTCAATAAATAGTTCATAAACTGTTTGACCAGAATTTTGGTGAACCCAGCCATCACGCGCCATACCGTCACATCCTGCGCCACCCACCACCACAAGTAAATTCTTAACCTGTGGGAAACACTGCCATGTAACAGTCACAGGGGACATTCTAATATTTATTTTAGTAATTTTAATAAATAATTACAGTACATCTTCCTGATCATACTTACATACTTTTAGATAAGAAATATTTTAGTTGCAGGACTTTAACTTGTAACCAGTGGTGAAAGAAGTATTCAGATCCTGTACTGAAGTAAAAGGACTAATATCAAACTGTGAAAATACACCACTACAAGTGGAGCAAAATGTTCCCCGTTAGTGTTTTCCTACAGTTGTGCCTAGAGATTGGCATGGGTTACTTTCCATAAGTTCATCTCTCAATGTATATAACTGGCCTTTAAAAATAAAAATCTTCCTGCCTCTATGGGAATTTAACATATGGGTGTGTATACTTATGCCCCCTGTATTTTAAGGAAGAACATCTATTTATTTACGATACATTATTCATTCACAAAGAAAATTGGTATCCTTAAAAGGTAGGATTTTTCCTAATTTTTTTAATTAAGGCATTAAGATCAATTTCCAAAAGATGATTTTTGTATTCCTCTTTTTAGTCAACTTTAGCATGGGTGTGTAAACGAATGAACAGCACTGTATTGTATCTGATGTTTCTGGTCTTATATTCCTGCTGCATTAATGTGTATGCTGCATTTTACTGCTGTAGACGTTTAAGGTTGTGCTAATTTTAACTCCTGTATATATACTGTAGGGCTGTCCTCGACTAAAGAAATTCTTAGTCGACTAACACTTATAGGATTTTGTCGACTAATCGATTAGTTGATTTAATTGTCGACTAATTGACTAAGAGGTTGCAGCCCTAATATACTGTTGGGCAGTTTCATGTACAGCAATGCATTATTCTGTAATAGGGCTGGGCGATATGGCTGAAAACTGTATCACGATATAAGTGTTTCATATCGGTCGATATCGATAATTATTGATACTTTTTATGACCTATTTAAAATAAGGACCAGGAGAAAAATATATTAAATTTAATCATTTTTATTTTAAACTTAACCTTCATCTGATTATAATCCCCTCAGTTATAAAATCAGAAATATCAACACAACCATGGAAATCACTCAAATAATTAAAATGTAAACATAAGTCTAAAATCACAGTGAAGAAAGAATAAGTAAGAACTGCTTAATAAGGTGTAATAAAATGGTGCAAAGTGTTAAATATAAACATAGAGAAACCTGAAACCTGAGAAGAACTATTTTCTGCAGGTTTAGTGCTAGGTTGGTAACCTGGCTTCTGGACAGTGCTCAGCATGTCTGCCTTCGTTATTTCTTTGTAGCGTTTAGTAAGGCGCTAATGCAGAGTACCTCTCCATGGCGGTCTGCTGCTTGTGCCGTGTTGCAGCTGCAGATGTTGGTCATGGATGGCGGATACGGCTGTGCTCCAAAGTGTGAGCGCGGCTAAGGTGGTAAAACAAGTTTGCTGTAGTTTTGGAGGGGACGACGGTCAGACTTATAAAATCCCAACAACTGCCATACTGACTTTTCCTGTTTTATCAACAATTTCCTCGCTCGCTGCAGCACTCACTTTCCACTTATCGCTCCACGCCGCCGGTTCTGTTATTGTAGAATCCAACACGAGACAGCGATGTGGCGCAACCAAACATGATACTGTTACATGATTGGCTGTTAGAGTGTCACTCCCTACGTTGCTAGGTTACCAGAGAGTGAGTGCCTTTGTTCGTGCAACCAAACTTGCTTCGCAACTTCTGGTTTCTTCCGAAGAAGAAAAACAAGTTATCGAACGTTTTATCGAACGCATTTTCTATTGATAATGATTACGTGTCTATCGCGATACATATCGTTATCGTTTTATCGCCCAGCCCTATTCTGCAAGCTCATCATGGTTGTAGCATTGCCGTCCTGTGAGATCCTTGTATCTCTAAAAAGGTTTTAAAACTTTTTATGGTGTCAGAAAAACAGCCCTGCTTTCAGCTTTGTGACGATGCATTTTCCAGCTGATCCAAGAGGCTTTTCTAATAGTTTATGTAGCTTAAGAAGTAGGAGAATTTTCTCAACACATAAAGGAACACTTCATCCTTTTATCACAAACATTCAACATCTGAAAAACCCGTCATCTGAAAAGCTGTCACACAAATTTAGCTGAGTAAAATGAACTACATAGTTTAGAGCTGGGCAATATATAGATATATCGTGATTTTGGATATCGTAATATGGCATACTGTAAGTGTTGTCTTTTTCCTGGTTTTAAAGGCTGCATTACAGTAAAGTGATGTAATTTTCTTAACTTACCAGACTGTTGTTGCTGTTCTATTATTTGCCTTTACCCACTTCCTCATTATATCCACATTACTGATGATTATTTATCAAAAATCTCATTGTGTAAATATTTTGTGAAAGCACCAATAGTCAACACTACAATATCGTTGCTGTATCGATATCGAGGTATTTGGTCAAAAACATCGTGATATTTGATTTTCTCCATATCGACCAGCACTAATACAGTAGAGTACAAACCTTGAGTAAATGTACTTTACTTCAGTAAAGATTGTGAATACTTCCTCCTCCAGTGGTTCCCCAGCAGTTTTAAGTGATAACAACAACAAAGCTGTACAAACCTGCTCTGTGTAACCGGACTTTAGGGTTGCAGTCAGCGGCGTCCAGTAGTTTCAGTTGTCGGTGATTTTCTTTTGAACGGAATTCAAGTTCCTCCTCGTACTCTGCTATCGTTCTTTCAAACAGCTCACATATCTCTTCAGCAGCCGCGGTTAGTCGCTGGTTCACAAAATCTCTCAGCAGTTGAACTTTAGACATTTTTACTAAATCACAGAAACTTTTCCTCCAGACACACTCCGTTAAAACCGGTTTGCTCACTCTGACAAGTGCGCTGTGTTGTTCGGGTCCGTCTACTTCGGGGAGCTAGCAAGCTAACTTCATTAGCTTCGTAGGACACCAGGAGATAATTTAGACGTTTTCAAACAAAGGGGACAGCACAGAGTACATTCAGACAGGGTCATCTACGCTATTGTGTGTCCATGAAAAATAGTTCGGTCTCTGCCGAATAGTCTCTCCAACTAGCTAGCTACCTACGTGTGGAGTTCCGTATCCGTCTATTTCCAGCTAGCAGGCTAAGCTAACTGCATTTAGCATTCTTGGCTAAAGGAGAGGAGTCTGAGGTCAAATGTCCTCCAAAATGTGCACATAGTCCACTTAAACAAGTTCATCAATGCATACGGGCTCTGGTGGTCCACTCCGGTTGTATCTGATTAACTACGTAACGCTGAAAGAGCAGAAGTCACGGAGAAGAATAGCGATTTACAACTAGGACCTGGCTAACCTCTTCAACCCATAACATACAAACACGACTGAGGCTCCGTGCGTCCGTGTGTGTGAATGGAGGCAGTGTGTGGGCACGTAACTGAATGCATGAACTTAGAATTATAAAATAAAAACGTGAGCCATAACTTCTGAACGGAGATTTTGCTACACACGGCTTTTCTTTATTATCGAAAACAGTCAACGGAAGCACATGTCATAATTCACCACTTCCGCTTTATCCTTCACAATAAAAGCTTTAGGCAGAAACCTTGACTCACCTAAACATTTCACAGAGACTGCACAATAAAATACCTAACAAACAACAAAGCAAGTAGCGCAACATACAAGAACATACATAATATAATTACAATAAAAAATATGTAAAAGACACTATAAAAATAAATACACCTGTTTTAGAATAAGAAAATGAGGCTGTACAAGTTGAATATAAAATAAAAAGTGATCAAACTTATTTTACAGGCCCATGTCCTAAAACATGGGCTTAATTTAGTCACACAAAGAAACATAGTGATTGGGAAATATACAGCCCAAAAATATAAGCAAGACCATGAGCCAGTGGCAGTTCTAGACCATTTCAAATGGATGGGTCAGGCTGGGGGCACATGCGATTTTAGGGGTACCAAATATATAAAGCACAAGTGTAACATACCACCAAGCCACCATAGGTTTGGTTCTACAAAGATTAACGATACACGTTACGCCGCGATCTAGGAGGGTCGGAGCGTAACATGTTCAATTCAAAAAATTTAATGAATGTGTGTCCCCCGGCCCTGATTGGTGCATCTGAACAGGGAGCTGTGGATTTTTGCTAATTGCACTACAGGCTGTAGGTGGTGCCAGAGGAGCCAGATTTTTTTTTTAAATGACCTGCTTCATGTAAGTCTACTCGAACATAGGGTCAGTTTCAGCTAATATGACAGAAAGGTAGTTTTATAAGGCTTACCTACTGCACCTTTAAATTAGAGGTGTGAATCTTCACTGATCTCCCGATTTGATTATCATGTCAGTGATTCAATTTGATATCTCGATGCGTCACGATGCGTCAAATATATTTTTCTATTAAAGCCATGTAGGATATTTAATTCATAGCTTTTCAAACTTCAAAAACCAAACATTCTGCAGTGCTCTGATATTAAATAAATTGGATACATAAAACTATACAGCACTGAGCACATGGCACTTCCTGAATGTGCAAAACATACCAGAATATGTAAACAGAAAGGTTGTTAGGCCTACATTAAATTGTAACCAGAAATAATCGATTATGAGCCTGCCGATTATCGATGCAGCATCGTCCATGTCCACGATTCCATGCATCGATTATTTGATTAATTTCAGCACCTCTACTTTAAATAGCCAGCCTCTTAATCAGCCAATCTGGAAACAGGTGCGTCTGTTGGAACAAAGATCTTAAAAAAAAAAAAGTTAGCACTCACTCTCACATTATTTAAGCTCACACAAAGCTATGTAAGGTTCAATACAGAATACGGCGAGTGCCGTAACCGTGTCAGGATCCCACAGTCTTCCCATTCTTCCTTTCTATGGAAAATATCGAAATTCAAATGAAGACAGGCAGAAGGATAAAGCATGGGCTAAATGTTGTCACAAAGAGGAACATACTGATTGGGAAATAGACAGTTGAGAAATATAAGCAAGACAATGAGCCATAGTGCAAAATCAAACTAGTATAAAGAATGTCTGTCGAATGATTTTAAAAACCCTAAACAATCCTGGGACAGAATCAAAACTATTATTAGTTCATCACATAATTCCCCTATAAATTAGGGCTGGGCGATAGGGAGAAAATCAGATATCACGATATTCTTGACCAAATACCTCGATATCGATATTGCGGCGATATTCTAGGGTTGACAATTGGTGCTTTAACAAAATATCTTCACACTTAGATTTTAGATAATCATCAGTAATGTGGACATAATGTCCAAGTGAGGAAAAGGCAAATAATAGAACAGCTAGAACAGTCTGGTTAGTTCTGAAAAGTATATCACTTTACTGTAATGCTGCCTTTCAAACCAGTAAAAGACACTTATGTCATATTACGATATCCAAAATCTAGTCTCATATAATGATAGATATAATATCGATATATTGCCCAGCCCTGCTATAAATCCATTAAGACTCAACAGTACACAAGACACTTTTACCTATAGCCCAAGCGTTCAATTTGCACTTTACCCTCCGCTGTTGAATTGTGTCCAATCAGAGTTTGTCTGAGGATTTGTGATTCAACTGAACTTACACTAAATATTGTATGAGCAGTTCAATCAACAGTTCATGTTTTACACAAGATGAAACATATCCAAGACCAAAAAGATCCATTAAATTGGAAATAAATTAAGTTATTGGGAGCTAAGTCAAGTAATTTTATTTACCAATCCCAAATGTTGACCACAGAGTTGTCGTAGGGACATAACATACTTTAAGACAATTTAAAAAAGGTAAGTCAATGAATACATATAACAAAAAGTAAAGTGCCCAGAAAATAAAATAACGTAAAGCTGTATTTACTGCGTTTCCCTGTTTTAACCTGTATTTCAAGTTTTAATTTGTGTTTCAACTTGTTTCTATTTAAAAGTTGTACTTCCACCACATCTATGTATATATGAATATATAGCATATATGTTTATGCTTGTATACATGTTTTTTTAGTTGTGTTCGTCAAGGACTTTGATGCAAACTTGTTTGCTTTTTAAGTGCTTTATAAATAAATGTAACTTGAAACTTGATTGTGTAGATTCATCAGAGCTGAAAAGCTCTATTCTGCATCAGGCAGTAGACAGTGGGGCTTCTGCTTGTCAGAGCATTGGCAAAAGACTGGATTTATTGTGTCCGTAATTAGGACTATGCTAATTTAGCTTAACTTAATCTATCAACAATAAGAGTCCGTGGTAAGGAAAGACTAGGATTCCCCCTATTTGTTATAAATCGACCTGTGATTAGGGATAAATGATACCACAGTCAGCTATTCTCATTCAGTTGTACGGCAGGGGTACATGAGGAGCATAGTAATCAGATTCAACTAGCCTAGAAATCTAGACAGCAAATGTAATTTGCAGCCAGGGCCGTCTAGCAACTCTCCGTTGGCTTGCGCGCTGGAAAAACCAAACTCTGGTCAGGCCAATCACATCGTGTATAGAGTTGGTGGGCGGGGCTTAACATAACGACGGCAGAGTTGCGACAGTTCCGCGTGAATTCCCTGCTACTTGAAAACAAAGAAGATGGCTGCTGCTGCTGGCGAACAGCGGACTTTGGAATCGGCTTTGGCTCTGGAAGACTTGGAGTTCAATTCTTCACAAAGAACGGCACTGAAGTCATTCTTAAAAAAGGAAGATGTGTTCGGAGTTTTGCCGACCGGATACGGCAAAAGTTTAACCTATCAACTAGCGTTGCTCTGGTTGGTTGTAGAGCTATCCTATTGCGTGCAGAGAAAATTTGAAAGACAACCGTTTATCCCGCCCGCTATGATTGAGCCCCGTCAATGGTGAGTTCCCAGACCCAACATCTGAATGTGGGTCTGGCTTGTCAGGCTATGGCAGGGATACAGTAGTAAACAGAATCCCCATGGTTACCACACATTGATCGCCTGGCGTTTACTCGCAGAGCGTTGTCCTTCACATGAGGAGCGTAGTAGACCCCGCGGATCCACGCCACTACGCAGGCGAAGTGGCGCTCCCCGTGTGAAAAGGCCTCAAGTCTGTTGGGCTGGGCACCGAACGTCGATACTCTTATGGCACCGAAAATAATACTCTGATCCTATGAGTATCGAAAAATTATTTATCTTTTGGTGCCAAATTTCAGTTCCAAAAGCGTCTGAGCTTTTTGCAAGCTTATCTGTCCTCTCTGCATATTGACACAGAGGGGGAGCCCCGACACACACACGCAGAGGTGCGGATGGCTCTGCACTTTTGTTGACGTCACAGTGAGTCACGGCGATGCCGATAAAGTGGTTTCAAGTGTGGTTACAGTTTTTCAAAACTTCGCGCAGACAGCGTTTGCTGCGATACGATATTAATGGCGAGCCGAAAGCGGTCGCGGTGCTGTCGTTTTACACTTCCTGTGAGACAAGCAGGCACAACAGTGGTTTCTGTGCCCTGATGACTGACTGACAGGCTGAGGTCGTAAGGCAAGGCAACTTCTACAGCGCCTTTCAACAACAAGGCAATTCAATGACATTCCTTTGCACTTCAGTTAGTTCTCCATTAGTTAAATGTTGACAACAGGGCAGTCACCAAGTGCATTTTAGTTTGTTCAATATTAGCCTGTACACAATGTCATTTGTTTATTTATTATATTATTTATAATATATAGTTCATGTTGTGGCAAAAAGGCTTCTCTTTTTTTGTTATTTTTTAAAGTTTGGACTGATACCAATCCTAAGTATCTTATTAATGTTACTATGAGTGAGCAGTGTTACGCACATTTTTAAATTTTAATAACTTTTGATTCACAATTAAGGTACGTTTAATGTATTTTTGTTGATGTTGAAATAGATTTTAAAACATACGGTATCGAAAAAAGTATCGTTAAGGAACCGGCATCGAAATTGGCACGAGATCGAAAGATTTTGAACGATGCCCAGCACTGTTAGTCTGACAATTTCTATGTTATCAACGTTGAACCAAGTCTTGCCATCAGTTCCTTGATCCTGCTGGAAAGAAGATTGGCTCAGCAAGCATCTGTGCGGCTTCATTTATTTCCGCTGCCCTCACCAACACACTTGTGATTTTTGACGCTATCCTGCCGATTAAAACTTCTATCGCAAACGCTGCAACTAAATGGTTTCTCCCCAGTGTGGACGGTCAAGTGCCGTTTCAGATTTTGCTTCAGCGCGAAGGTTTTACTACAAACTGAACAACTAAATGGCTTCTCGCCCGTGTGGACAGTCAAGTGTTGTTTCAGGTGATTCTTTTGTATGAACGTTTTGCTACAAACTGAACAACTAAATGGTTTGTCCCCGGTGTGGGAAGACAAGTGGTCTCTCAGATGGGTCTTTCGTGCAAATCTTTTGCTACAAAATGAGCAACTAAAAGGTTTTTCCCCGGTGTGGATTCTCATGTGCATAACCAGATTGCTTTTGCTGCAGAAACTTGTTTTACAAACTGAGCAGGTGAAATGTTTTCCTTCTGAATGAAGTCTCATGTGAATTGATAAAGACTTCTTCAGAGGGTATCTTTTACCACACACCGAGCAACAAAATGGTTTCCCGTCTGTTTGGACTCCAGTGTGTTTCTTCAGCGGTTCCACATCACTTACAGCTACTTCACTGTTCTGCAGAGAGTTTAAACCTGACTGAGGTTCCCTAGTCTCCTCCCAGTCCCCGCTGTCTTCAGTCTCAGGTTCAGAGGAGCCTGCAGTCTTGTCATGAGTAGCTGGTTGTAAAGGACTATCTGGATCTGAGTTCCTGGCTGGTTCTGGTCCTCCCCAGTCCTCTTCGTCGTCTTCTTCACTCTTCACAGAGACAGAAGTAAACGGGAACTTGATGTCAGTCTCCTCCAGCCCTTGAAGCTGCTCTCCCTCCTGACTGGTCCAGAGTTCCTCTTTAATGTGTGGGGGGGGCTCTGGTTCCTCCGGGTCCAGACTGGAGCTCCACTCCTGCTGCTCGAGGGGAACCTCTGCTTTAACCACCAACAGCTGCTGGACGTCTGAAGAGAATAATGAAACACATGCACAAGTCTTAGCAAACTGTTATTTCATGTTAACATTACATGTTAAATAATTAGTCAGTAGTTCAAAACGAGCTTCAACTCAATCAACTACAACGGTAAAAATCTTGATTTTACATTAAAGCTGCGGAGAAAGAATTATATAAAATGCCATAATTTGAAGCAGCGTTAAGGCTGATTTATGCTTCTGCGTCGAATCGACAGCATACCCCCGCAAACCCCTCTGCATTGAAGCGAACCCCTCTCCGAGCACTCCGCCGTCGCTCGATGTGCACCTCCAAAAATGTGTAACTTTCCGTCGAGGCAACACAGACCGCAAGGACTGTGATTGGTCAACTGGTCCTGTTGATAGTCGGTGTTTCAAGCAGCCTGCTGTAGGGAGTAGCAACATGCTAGTTCACTGACATCAGCTCTGCAATTAAACTCAGACATATTGTGGTTATAATGACGGCGTTATCCGTTTGTAAGGTGTCTACATGTCAGTAACGTTTTGAAATTAGCACTTCGCCAGCAAGCAGTACTTTGTGGGCAGTTGTGCTAAAGTTAGCTTTGCTAACATAACATAAACTGGCTGGCAGACAGCTCGAAAACAACCTTAGACTTATTTTTATGGTTACACTAACTAGGTCACTGGATTTTACTGTGTCTATTTCTCGATACTTTTGACAAAATCTAAGCAAGAAAAGGCCAAACAAATAAGATTAATATTTTATCACAACAGTCTATGGGGTTTGCCATTCTGAGTACCGTTTCGGTGGTGAGCGACACAGACACAGGCGACACCCCCTAGCGTTATGGCGGTGAAATGCACCGCGATGCAAAGCAACGCCGACGCAGAACTCCAAAAGGGTCACGACGCCGCAGGTGCGACGCCGTAACTACGAAGTGGGAGTTGATGCAGAAGCATAAAACAGCTTTAAGACCTCTTCCTGCAGCTCTCTTCTCTGGATGGAGTTATGATGAGTAGAACTATAAACTACTATTATAAAAGCACACTGCAACCACTGATCACACTGTGAAGAGCAGTTCATAAAGCAGGATATTATGATCACACCAACTTACTGTTTTTTACATTCCAGAGCTTTAAAGGTCATTGATCTAGTTGAATTTCAAGTTGATTTGACTACTAACAGGTAATACTCAGAAGGTGGGTTATAATTTAAGGGATAAGTTTAAATTCAAGGTGTTCGCTGTTCACACGACTATAAAAAGTCAGTGCATTACAATCAGTGGTGTGAAATTGTGGAATGGTCTGTGCACAGAACTAAAGCAATGTCCAAACATTATCCAGTTAAAAAAAAAAAAAAGGTACAAAGCAATGATATTCAAAAAATATATGAAAGGGGGGCTTTAAGAGTCGCACTATGTGTTTGACATATGTGTATGATTGTGTGTATATATCACACACACGTGTGTGTGTTTATGTGTATGTATATATATATATATATATATATATATATATATATATATATATATATATATATATATATATATACATATATATATACATATACACACACATATATATATATATATACACACATATATATATATATATATGTGTGTGATATGCGTATATATATATATATATATATATATATATATATATATATATATATATATAGATCAATGTGATCATTATAAATAAGATATAAATATATGGTAAATGAAAAATAATAATTTACTGAGTTATGGAAAAGGGGGTAAGATTAAATAAGTGTACTTCTTTCTACTCCTTTTCATGTTGGCTAATGTTATTTGTTGTTTATTGAATGTTTTGCTTATTTAACTTATTATTTTGGCTTATTTTTGATATGTCTGAAATTAAATGTCTTCCTTCATTCATTCAAACTGCAGTGCTGTGCTCTGAAGCAGCCACAGGCGTTGTGTAACGGCAAGGTTAAATGCCCTGGACCCCCCCACTGGCATTTAACCTTAATCCTGTCCTCTGCTATAGTCTATACATCCTTTTTGAACACATCCGTCTATATTTTTGTACATCCTGCACGGACCATAGAGTCTCTAATTACTTTCAAATCCTGCTAGCTTCTCAAACTTACCAACCCTGCCTTTAAAGCGTATAGCTGCAAAATATCATTTAAAAAGGGGCTGTTCTCGAAATACTGAAGAAGAAGAAAAACAGCGGGCTCAGATTTGGGGTGCACCGATCCAATATTGGTCCCGATATTGACAAAATAGCTGGATCGGGGATCCAGTTTTGTTCGTTTTTTTCCCTCTGTCGCCAGTATGTCACATGCTGGAAGAGTTGAGTGTACAAATAAATAAGAATTCAATCATTACATCTGTGTTATTTTGTCTTGGTTAGGAAAGTAATGTTTAGTTAGGAAAGTCTGGGGCCTGTCTCTCCCACATGGTGGAAGGAAGGTATAAGGTGGAAGGTATACAGTTTATATTTAATTCAACAACGGTATCGGATCGGTATCGGGTACCGACAGATACACAAAGCCCAGGCATCGGCACCGGGACTGAAAAAGTCGGATCGGTGCATCCCTAGCTCAGATTGCTTTTAAATGGCTCTCTAAACCGCGCTCCCCAAATGCATAAAATAACAGTGTTTTTTCACTGTTGCAGCGGGACCAGTTATCAAAACAAAGAAGGATTACAACACACACAGACAGGAGTGTAAATTAATTCCTAATTCTCTGCTCAGGAGTCAGGAAGCCATTACTCCAATGTATCTTTACATAGCAAATATTTGATTTCTGCTATATTAATGCTCTGAATGTAGAGTACAGAACCTTTAAGTTAAACAAAATGTGCTAAAATAAGATAAACTAAATGAAATGTCACACAAATGTCTACAAAAATTGTAAAATGATGGCAATTGAGATATATACATATGTAAAAAGATCAAAGGTCAATTTGACTTGTTTCTCAGCAGTTTGAATGGATAACCATGAATGTGTACCTACCTGCTGTGTGTAACGTTAACCGGATTTGCTCCTCGTACTCTGCTATGGTTCTTTCAAACAGCTCAAATATCTCTTCAGCAGCCGCAGTTAGTCGCTGGTTCACAAAAGCTCTCAGCATTTGGACTTTAGACATTTTTTAACTAAATCACAGCAACGTTTCCTCCAGACAAACTCCGTTAAAAACGTTTTCTCACTCTGACGTGCGTTGTGTTGCTAGGTTACGTACGGATCCGTCTACTTCAGCGTCGCAAGCTAACTTCATTAGCTTCGTGGGACACCAGGAGATAATGCCGACGGTTTCAAATAAATGGGACAGCACAGAGTCCATTCAGACAGGTATATATGGACTTTGTGTGTCCATGAAAAATACAGCGTGGTCTCTATCCAATAGTCACTCCGACTCAGCGCTGTGGAGGTCTATTTCCAGCTAGCACGCTACGCTAACTTCATTTAGCATTCTTGGCTAACGGAGATGAGTCTGAGGTGAAACGTCCGATAAATGTGCACAAAGTCCACTTAAACAAGTGTATCCATACACACGGGCTCAGGTGGTTCACTCCGGTTGTGTCTGTTGAGCTACGTGACGGCGAGAGCAGGACTCACGAGGGGGGGAAACGGTTTACAACAACGGGCAACAAGCCTCTTCAATCAGACACTTCAAGTTAGCCACGATGAGCACGGCTGCTTCCGGTGGTGTGCCGAAAACCGACTGCACGCCGCTAGAGGGCGATGTTGGTCATGTTGTCCCGATATCCAAAACAGGAGTAAATAAAATGTTATTAAAAAAGTGACAATAGGACAATACAGAGCCATAGAGATGTATTTCTCTATCACTCTGGGACAATTAGCTGTCCCATTTTTGAGCGGGGAAATATTTGTCACGAGTTTACACGAGAAACAGATAGGACATACATTAGATTACATACACACATTTATAGCCTGCCAAAATGTGACTTAACCAATGGACTTAACTCAGGACAGCAAAGTCTGACAATCACCCAATTTGCTTCTGTATTTCTTTTCGCCTATCTATTCTCCTGTAGATCAATTCATGTCGTTTATTGTTGTTATTGTTACCTCTGCTGAGTCAACACAGTTGTCAAATATCTGAATATTGCTGATCTGCAAGCATTTTAATATTGTTCTTATATAATATTGTAACATTTTGAGAAAAAGAAAGTTATAGCCTAATATTACAAGAATAAAATCACAATGCTTACATTTCTGCTCTGCTGATATGGTAGTATCGGAGTCTGACAGACACAGTCATCCCTGCTTCTTCAAAATAAGAATCAGAATAGGATTTATACCTCTGTGAATGTTCCTTCTAACAGTTTAGTATGTTATTGCTGTATTATTGCTTATCTATTATCATGTAAGCAGCAATTTGATGTTAGTTTGATCTGTAACAGTTGTATTGCAGCACATCTGAATCTCAGTGTTCAGAGTACTTTTACTCAAGTAAAGGATCTAAATACTTCTCTATAATAATTAGTATTTTAACAATACAATTGGAAATGCTACATTATTGAATACGCTTAATTTTGTAATGCACTCACACTATTTAAAACTTAACTTTAAGGTTATTTGTTATATAACCCTTATATCCTGCTACACAAATCTGGTTTTACTTTCTATAATGTTTGCTTTTTTGGGTAAAATATTGGATAATTGTCACCCTTTGCGCCTCAAACATCCACTTATTTAATTGAGAACATGTGTAATAAACGTTTATGGGTGATACATCTCTTTGGCGGAACTGCTAACAAATCAGAGACCTCTTGTCGTCGTCGCAAGAAAAAAAGCCACCGGTTAAATCGTAAAGTTTTTTTTATTGTTTTTAAATGTTTCACACCGTAAAAAAGACGAAAAAAGACAAATGTAGGTTTAATATTACTATATTTTTTCCATTCATTCATTCACAAAATTCATTCACAAAATGTTATGTACGTATACTTTTAGTCCAAGCTAATAACAAAATAAACAAAAACAAAATTAAAAAGGAAAATCTCAAACTGTACAAAAAGAAAATTGATGCTATAAGATTATTGTTTATTGTGGATACAATAAACATGAGTCATGAGTAAATAATTTAATAATTCAATAATTTATACTGTTTATTGATCCCCAGTGGGGAAATTACAAGTTCCCAACCCAATATCTACGGACTGAGCTACTGCCACCCCAAATATCGGCATTAAATCCAAACCTTCCAGTCCAGCCTTCAGATTCCAGCAGTAGTGGGTTTGTGGAAGAAGCTGTGGATTTGCTGAGCAGCAGCCTGACCCACGATGGCCTCCAGCTCAGCAGGGGGGGCGTTGCACAGCTCCTGGATGCTGGAGAATTGCTGCAGCAGGGCCAGAGCTTTGACCCTGCCAACCCCGGGGACATGCTGCACCATAGCCAGCACCAGCGGGTCCAACAGCCGGGACGAACTCCTCCTCCTGAAGGGGTTCTCTCGGTCCTCGCCGTGAACCTGGAGACCGTCGGAGCAGGTTGGACAATCAGCATCAGACAGCAGAGGGAACTAGGGCCGCACGACACGAGGAAACTATCTCATTGTAATTATTTTTGAGTGAAATTGCGATTGAGATCTGATTTATGATATTGGAGGGAATGATGATTTTGGATCAGTTTCATTGAAAAATATTACAATTTAAGACATGACGATACTGTAGAGTGATCTTTGTGAGGATCTGTACCCAACAAAGATCACTCTATAATCATTTAAATGTTTTAAATTGTAATATTTTTCAATGAAAATAATGATACAAAAATCATCATTCCCTCCAATTGTAATAGGTTTTCTTTAATCTGTATGATAGGATTTGTAGGCCAGGACGTCTCCACAGCACCACAATACTCAAATTCAGAATGTTATAACACACATTTTGCCTTTATCAAATATTGCACCCCTCGTGGCTGGGTTAGCTCAGTTGGTAGAGCAGGCGCACATATAGAGGTTAATTCCTCAACACAGAAGGTCCAGGGTTCGAGTCCGACCTGTGAGGATTTTCCTGCATGTCGTCCCCCTCTCTCTCTCCTTTCATATCTAACTGTCCTATACATTAAAGGCTAATAATAATAATAATAATAATAATATTGCGCCCCTCTGCCATTTGGATATTGCACTAGTCCATATTGAGATTTCTAATTTCAAACGATTAAAAGAAATATATATATATATTTTGATAAAATTGCGATTAATTGTGCAGAATCAACACATTTATCAGTGTCAACAAATCACACTGGTATGTATTTCTGGTTTGTCGTTTCGTCTTCACTACTCACAATTTGGGCGATGAGCTGCGAGGCTTCAGTCTGCCCGCCGACCGGCAGCAGAGTCAGGCCGAGGTCAAACACCACAAACTTCTGCACGGCAGAGAAGTACTGCTCGCTGAGTCGGGTGTTCTCCACCAACACCAGCTCCTGGAAACTGCTGCTGGTCTTTAAGAACAGGAGGGGCACAGTTCACATCAAGCACTTATCCATTCATAGCCATATTCTACTGCTCTTCATACTATTCTGCGCATACACTTATTCTTACTACTCTTATAATGTTATCGTTTCTGCACTACAATGGTACTGTTACCACACTGCACATAGCTGTACACTGTAAGAAATGATTCTGTGGTCATGTAGATTTTAATTAATGTATTAGGTAAAATATATTCAATATTATTATGTTTTTGAGGCAAATATTTAACTAAATTTTAAATTAAAATGTTTGGAATAAAATCCACCCATTGTAGTTAAACACAACATAAACATTATATTTATCTAATGCCAAATAGAGAGAATATTGAGTTAATTCAAATTAATGTAATCAGGCAAATTTGAATTGAAAAGCACTTACAAGCAAAGTTACAACCATAAGTGAGAAGCTTATGGAAGAAAAAATAGACTAGTTATTCCTAAGAAAAAATATTTAGATTTAATTCATTGCATTAATTAAATTCAAATCGATGTGCAGATTAATGTAGATGATTATTACTCAATTATATATCATTGATATGTAAAATTAAATCAATTTTTATTAGTACTATTTACACATAGGGAGTTTATCTTTTTCAAATCAACTCAATATTTTTGTTTAGGTTATAATTAATTCTGTAATGTTTTCTATTTGAATCTACTCATATTAAATGGATAACTATTAAGGGTCTCATTTAATTAATATTTACTCAATACCAAACTATGTGAAATTTAATTAATAATATTGCTTGTAATCTGTTGCCTCATTTTTATTGAGTAGATATGGTGTATTTTTTCTTACAGTGTACATATCTGTCTATATGGTTCATACTGAATATCCATATTTTATTATGTTTTTCTTATAAATATATTCTGCTAATACACTGCATATATCTAGATTATTCTTACTACTATTATAATGTTACTGCTACTACATTGCATACATCTGTTCATTCATTGTTCATATTACATGGCCATATTTATTCGGCTCTTATAAGGTAACTGCTAATAGACTGCACATATTTATATTTTATTTATATTACTCTAAACCAGGGATCTTCAACAGGGGGTCCGTGACCCCTAGAGGTTCCTCAGAGTCAATGCAGGGGGGCCTCCAAATTATGGTTACGTTTAAAAAAAAAAAAAATAAGAACTGTCCTAAAAAGATTATCCAACATATTATAAGCAAACTGGCCTATAGGTAAGGTAGTCACTAATGCCATCCACAGATACAGTTATTCCTAAGGATTCACAGTGCCACATGTATGTTTAACATTAAAACAAGATTTATAAAACCATTCAAACAACTATTTTAATAGCTTAGTATTCTATGCAAAAAAAAGGTATGTATATAAAGGCTTTAGTCCGCCCTACACGTTACTGTAGGCCCAGTTTAATATGCAACATTTTATACAATATATGTAGTAGGGGGTCCCTGCTCCGTCTCTCTTCTAGTTAAGGGGTCCATGGCTTAAAAAAACTGTTGAAGACCCCTGCTCTAAACCACCTTCTCTAAACCAACTGTATACTACTGTCTACACTGCACTATACAGTATGTCTTGTCCTGTCTATGCACCACCTGTCTATACTTTGTATATCGCATTGCACTTTTCTGCTCTTTTTTGCACTTCTGGTTGGACACTAACTGCATTTCATGGTCTTTGTACTTGTTCTCTGCACAGTGACAATACAGTTGAATCTAATCTAATCTAAACAACACAGGGAGGCTTGAAGCAGAAGTGCCTTGTCTGTTGTCTCGTTGATTGAACTTACATTTCTGTAGCGAACCAGTTTCCTCTTGTAGCCGTTTCCTGCTATGATGTCGCACTCGGACACGTACAGGATGCAGCTCTTGTTGGGCAGGTGGAAATCCGCCACACCGAGCTCGTTCTCAAAGAGGATTTTCACACCACCACCTAGAGCAGAAGTGGAGCTCGTTGATGAGTGCATTTTCTTCATATTGACCCCGCAAAATTCCTAACCTTTGAGCAACGAGGAAGACAAAAACAACTAATTTTTGCTGTCACATGTTACTATGCATTTGAAACTTATAAATATTTCTTTGAGAGCAAATAAAGATTAAAAAAACACCACATACTAGAATTCACATAAAGCCCACATTAAAAAGTGTAAAGTGCATTGTGCAACCAAAGAAATAAAAGGGGTGCTATTACATCACACATAAATGTTAATTATAAACATTGTCTGGCCACACACAAACAACAACAGTGTTTGGAAGAAATAATGATGTTCTTACACTATCGATTCATCCAAAAAAATGTAACCTTGATTAATCTTTTGGTTCATAAATTGTCAAATAGAAGAAAAATAAATGCACAATTTGTTTAATATAATTTAAGACGACAGTCAGCAGTGAATTTTAGCCGTTTTTGCTTAAAAGATCAAAATAGTTACAATGTTATTTCTGTCTAATCAGTTAGCTACAGTGACTGCTGCCTGTACTCAGTTAGTAGCGTTGAAAAGAATATTCACGAAATGCAACAGATAAACGAGACAGAAGTTATCAATAGCTCACGACAGGCGTCATGACGTCAAGTTATTCAGTAACCAGAAAGGGGCAGTATTCATCCACCCAACAAATCAAACTTTAAAGAAATATAAATCTGATCTTTCTGAATCCTGCATATTTTGTGGTGTTTTCACTAGGGCTGGTCCCTCTTAGTCGATTAGTCGACTAATCGGTCGTTTTGGTCTTAGTTAACTTAGATTTCTTTAGTCCATTAGTCATGTTTGATGCTTTTTCATGCTGAATGACTTATTTACAAGAAACGTACGAGCACATCTCTGGTAAACACAAGAATTAAAGTGGTGCTTTTAGCACGACTCTTTGTGGAGAAACTCAGATTTACAGATCTGTCGATTAAATCAACTAATCAATTAGTCGGTACAGTTGAATGAGTGTTAGTCCACTAAGAATTTCTTCAAATCGAGAACAGCCCTAATTTTCACAAAGACGATTGCACATTTCTTTTGTGAATGTTTTTATGTCAGATTGTTCTGGATTGATGTGGAGGATGTATTTCATGTATTGTTTGGCTCTAGGATAAAATTACAAAGTAGAGACATTATTTTTTACTATGAAGGAAATTATTTGGATAAATGCCATGTTTTCATTTTGAATCTTTTAAATTCTATTTGGGAAATTTCATATCCATAAATGTAAATGGTCTGAAAGAAAACAGAATATTCACCAATTTAAAAAACGACATGAAATAATATTTTGAAACTTTACAAGGACTGACAATGACTCTTTAATGTAAATTCCATGTGCCCCATTTTTCATGTATGTATGTATGTATGAATGAATGTATGTATGCATTTAATGTTTTCAACCCTCATGTTGTGTTTAGGGCTGCCACCTCTTAGGCGATTAGTCGACTAATCGGTAGTTTTGGTCTTAGTCGACTAAGATTTCTTTAGTCGATTAGTCATTTTTTATGCTTATTCATGCTTAATTACTTATTTCCAAGAAACTTCTGAGCACATTTATGGTAAACACAAGATTTAAAGTGGTGCTTTTGCAGGATTAATTGTGGAGAAACTCAGTTTTACAGATGGTTAATTAACTACATTTATATTGTGCTTTTCTAGTCTTAACCACCTCTCAAAGCGCACAGCTCTGTCAATTAAATCAACTAATCGATTAGTCGACTAAATCCTATAAGTGTTAGTCGACTAAGAAGTTCTTTAGTCGAGGACAGCCCTAGTTGTGTTAGGGTCAAATTTGACCCGTTTTCAATGTTTATATATCAGAAATATGTGTTTCTTTAATTGAATTTGGGGTATTTCAATATATTGATACAATATATCAATTTATAGAATCTCATTTCTTCCTAGACAAAATATTTGATGATGTGCTGCCAATATTAATAATAAAATGGTTTCAAAACCGTATTCTTAATAAACTTTGACATCTGTTGAAGTATGTGATAATCCATCGACAAATGTTCCTCTGATTTTAACTATTAGTTGAAATTCAAATTAATAATTTCTGCTTTTTTAACTCAAATGACGTAACATGTCATGTACATTATACATGCATTTACATGACCATTGTTCATGAATCCCAAAAATAAGTGTAAAACTAGTGATAAGAAGTTGTTAGGAAGTAAGCTAAAAGGTGTAACACAGAATTGGGTGATAATACTTTTTGCTTTATAAACAGTTAAAAACAGACCAGGGTTAATTTTGACCCAGGAGGGTTAATGTGTTTGTGTATCTGACTGTACTTGCATAATAAAGTTTTTTGAAGACCAAAAAAAAACAAAAAAACATTGGAAAAGGGCATAAAGTTAGTAGCATGCAGGGATTATTTAAGTTTACATTTTTAGGCAATTATAAATTGATGACATGTCAGCCGAATTGAAAATTGGAAGGATTTGACACAGAAAAGGTGTACGGTCATATTCTACACGGCTTGTTAGTCGGCCAAAAAACTTACAACAAGATATTTTTGAATGGCGTTTGGCACAAGTTTGTTGTATCAATTTAAAAAAAACCAATAACGACAAAGACGTTAGTATACGTAACGTAACATGCTGATAGGTTATCATGTTGGGCAGTTTTAATAAAACAATTCATTACCTTTTAAGCTTTGAATAAGGGAAGAGTTTCTCCATTTCTCGCTGGCAATAACATGTCCGTAAGGAGGAACCGCATTCAGCACAACAGGCGCCTTATTCTCCATAAACACGGAACAGCTTCACCGACTTATTGTGGTTCAATATCAACTTGAACTCTCTCGGGATAGAGACATAATCGTACCTGTGCAGACCATGGATGTATAACAATGATGCCGACTGACTGAAAACACTAGGATTAGCTTTTTTTGTTCGGTTTTGTTGCCTCCAAAGTCCAAACGTCTAATGTGGTCCAAATCTTTTCTTCGTCTACATATTGTCGGTGTGTGTGAGGAGCAGATGGCTCTTTGTCGCCCCCTGCAGGACAAGAGGGAACGCACAACAAGCTCATAATCCGTTTATTTACTTGTGCACATTTCCATCAGGGGCGTCGGACTGGGGGTAAAACCTTATATATATGTCAATGGGTAAAACCGATACTGATTACCAGGGCCCAAGGGGAGAGAGGGCCCTTGTAAAGTCTGTAATATATTTTTATTTCACCTGGATATTTTCATTTCCTAATTAAATTTCATAATGCATGTCAGATGAAATGTAAAGTTAGTGTATTGGCTGAATAACTTGGTTGATTGACTGACTATGGTCTCACCCACCCCTTGCTAATGCGCCAAATGGTTTAGTCCATCTGCACGCTTGAGCATCTGGTGGAGCGCAAACTTCTGCTGTAGAAATGTCTTTCTCAAAGAAAGTCAAATCATGCTACCAAAAAAGAAAGGAAAGACAGGAGGAGAGAAAACTAAATGAGGGCAAACAATTGGTAACTGACTTCTTTTCAAAGAAAGGTGAGCACAAACTAAAAAACGAAATCCATGGTGCTAAACTGCTTGAATATCTCCGTGACTGTTAGTGCTAAAAACAAACTGAGACAACCCATATAAAGAGCAGAACATGCTTTCAAATGATAATTTGGTTATACATGTAATCTGAGGTAAAGGCTAAATAAATAAACTACACTAGCAATGCTGTTTGCATATAACACACAATTGTAATAGCCTAATTTTAAACATGTTTAATTTTAAATTAATAGGCTATAATGTCTATAATTAGCAATATGTTGAGGAACATGGGGGCCCATCAGGACTGCCTATGCATAGGGCCCAGGATCTGGTGCTACGCCCCTGATTTCCATAATATGTGTTTTAAAAGTAGGAATTAAGACCCTTTAGCTAAAATAGTTTATTTCAGTAAACATGATCATGTGTTTACATTGACTTATGATCATGTAATCAAAACAGAACGCCAACCTACTTTAAAAAAAGATGTTTACATTAAAGCAGTGGTTCTCAAACTTTTTTCAATAATTTTCCCCCTTTTGAATTGTTTTTTTTTAAGCCCAAGTACCCCCGACTATAGCGCTAATCATTTTTGGTAGAAAAAGAAAAGTCTCTATAAAGAGGAACAGTAGGCTACAGCTCTGTCAGCAAGAGATTTACTAAACAACAGCCTTGGACCTGAAAAAAACATTTTCATGAGGAAAATGAGACAAAAACAGATGGTAGAAAGAAGGAAGGGAGTAAGGCAAGAATAAGTTGAAAATAGTATAAAAAACTTCAAAAACAGTTACATAACTTCGAGAAAAGCGAGTTACTTGTAAAATTTAGAAGGACAGTAGAGGGAAGGAAGGCAAGAATAGGGCCAAAGAAGGCAACCCAAATGTCACATTTTGGGTAGGAAAAAAAATGAAATTTAAATTCAATTATATTTATAGTATCAATTCATAACAACAGTTATCTTAAGACACTTTACAGATAGAGTAGGTCTAGACCACACTCTATAAAAAGGCCCAACAATTTCGGTAATTCCCCCAAGAACAAGCATTTAGTGCAACAAGACCCAGGCTCTTATAGGCAGTGTCTGACGGTGCTGGTTGGGGGGAAGGAGGAACAATGTTCTGGACTTGTAACTATTAAACATTTTATTAAATAACTCACGTACCCCCTGCAGTCCTCCAAAGTACCCCTAGGGGTACACGTACCCCCATTTGAGAAACACTGCATTAAAGCTTAGTGCCTAACTTTTAGATATTAATGAACGTCAGTTACATTCAAGCCAAATGAGTTGCTACAAAGCTAATTAAGACTATCAGCTCCACACAACTCTCTCTGGATTTCTCAGTAGGACTATGTTCAGAAGATTGTGGCGTCCTGTGACTTTCCCGCACAGAAATATAAGTGAAGATAATCACCTTTTTCATGTTTTTGTAATCCTCCGTGTCCCCAGAAGCAGAGTATGAGGGTATGCCCTGACAGTACCTAGGTAAGGACTACTAGCCAGTCAGAAGCAGAGTATGAGGGCGTGTCCTGACAGTACCTAGGTAAGGACTACTAGCCAGTCAGAAGCAGAGTATGAGGGTATGCCCTGACAGTAGCTAGGTAAGGACTACTAGCCAGTCAGAAGCAGAGTATGAGGGCGTGCCCTGACAGTACCTAGGTAAGGACTACTAGCCAGTCAGAAGCAGAGTATGAGGGCGTGCCCTGACAGTACCTAGGTAAGGACTACTAGCCAGTCAGAAGCAGAGTATGAGGGCGTGCCCTGACAGTACCTACGTAAGGACTACTAGCCAGTCAGAAGCAGAGTATGAGGGCGTGCCCTGACAGTAGCTAGGAAATAACACAATAAAGGAAAGGGAAAAAGCCAAAAAGCGTAATATGAGCACTTTAAAAACAAATGGGAGTGCTTCAAAACACGCGCGTCAGACGCTTTCAGTGCGTTTGGGCCTTTAAAGCCCATCTTGCAGGGTTTTTCTTGTTGGATTTTCTTGTTGGTAATAAATATTTTTAAACTGTTACCCAACAACATCAAATACAATGGATATCACAAAACGGAATAAAATACGAAAAAGTAGTACAATTTTACAGTGATTTGCAATGATTCTCCTCTCCCCCACAATGCATTTCACAGGTCGGACGGGGATGCTGTTCGGCTTTTCACAAGTTTAGACAGCTAGCTACGCCGACGTTTGCTAACGTTAGCACAACAGCGTTAGCCTAGACTGCTAGGTAATAATATTTAATATATAATAATAATAATAATAATAACATAAAGGAATAAGTCTTTAAAGAAGAAAAAAACATTCTATTCTAGAAGGGTAATGTGTTTAGAATGTTATGACAGGTAGAATGTCATGATGTCACTGTCAAAGGAATCAGATCAAAGTAAAATAGTCCCGTATGATGTCAGTTCAGGAACCGCCCAGACTGTGGACCATTCACCACAACCTCCCTTTAACACAAACATCTCTTGATAGCAGTTGTTGGCAGTTGATTTGAATTGCAGATATATGTTGGTCAAAATTGTTTATTTCTTTTTTCATATTTAGCCATAACTGTAACGTTTAAACTCGGAGGTCTGTTCTGTATTACTTGTCTAGCTCTTTGGATTATCCAAA
Source organism: Perca schrenkii (assembly GCA_025617405.1). Taxonomy (NCBI): domain Eukaryota; kingdom Metazoa; phylum Chordata; class Actinopteri; order Perciformes; family Percidae; genus Perca; species Perca schrenkii. Next base: position 35,978,269 of record CM046794.1, on the reverse strand, counting down.
TCTAGATTTACTTGTGTTCACATATACGGGATGAAAGAATTTTCTACCCTTTAGTCATCGGAAACAAACATTGTGATTGTGATTGACGTTATAGGCCTGCTCCGAGATTTATTTCAGCTGTAAAACAACAGTTAGGAAGAGCAACACGATGCCTCAAGATCATTTACACACCGCCCGGGAGCTGACATTACCCAATGTCGAGACTGAGGATGACAGGGTGAAGGAGATACCTAAATTAGAGCTGGAAGAGGACAATTTGTGTTTGATTGATACAAATAAAAATAGCACTGCTAAATTGGTGGTTGAGCCTTGTGCGGCTCAACTTAAATGCCCAAAAAAGAAGACTCAGCAAGACAAAGACGAGCTGATACAGAAGGTGGCCCAACTTGAAGAAAATGACAAGATACTGCAGACAACAATAAAAAAACTAATGGCAGCAGTGCACGATCATGAGGAAAGAGAGAACACTCTCAGGGAGCAGAATAAGACCATTAGTGATGAAATGGCCAGGCTTGAATCTCACACAGACACAGAGCGGGCGGAGAACGATCTTTTATGGGCCGAATTTCATGATCTGCAGAAAAAACAAAAAATCCTAACTGAGAAGAACCAGAGCCTGAGTGCTGAGGTGGCCCTCCTTGAATCTCTGAAAGGGAAACCTCAAGTAAAGATTGAACATCTGTCTGAAGATGAGGAAATCAGCCTACAGAAGCTGACTAATGAGGAATATGTGACGGAGATCAAGACATTGAGGCTGGCACTGCATGTTTCTCAGGGATACAAAGTCTTTCTGAATGAGCAGAACGAGAGCGTCACCAAGAAGCGAGCTCCACTTGTGGGGACTCCAGCTGCTCAGGCTAAGACCAGCAGCTGGTGGCGTCGCTGTGCTGAAGGTACACTGAAAGCATGTTGGTATCTTGGCTTAATCGCTGTGAGTATAGTTATTGCCGTGGGTATTCTAACCACAGGGAATGCCACCTTCAGTACAGAACGTAACTGCAACCCGTGGGGCTGCATCTACAGCCTGCTACAGCCCTCCTGCAACGGCCATCACAGGCTGCCTTGTCCTTTCTGAACAGTGAAGGTGTTGTGTGTGTATGTATAAATACTGTAAGAGCCAATTAGTAGAGGTGTTATGTACAAATAATCAATGCTTTGAATTGTGGCCCTGGACGATAGTGCATTGATAATTGGCCGGGTCGTAATCGATTATTTCTGGTTACAATTTAATGTTGGCCTAACAACCTTTCTGTTTACATATTCTGTTTTATTTATGTTTTGCACATTCAGGAAGTGCCATGTGCTCAGTGCTGTATGGTTTTATGTATCCAATTTATTTAATATTAGAGCATTGCAGAATGTTTTGTTTTTGAAGCTTGAAAAGCTATGAATTAAAAATCCTACATGGCTTTAATAGAAAAATGTATTTGACGCATCGTGATACACAACACCACAAAGGCATATACACACAGGCAGTGATTTGTCTGGAAACCCTACTAAGAGCTCATGGAAATAAATGGAACCAAAAGACTTGGACTTTTATTGGTCAAGAAGTTAAAAAACGCGTCAATTACTCTACACGTGGAACAGCACCTCAGGAGGCTTAAAGCTTGGGCTCAGCCTCTACAAATACACGTTTTTATTTGCAGACTTTTTAGAACAAGCATGGGCTAAAAGGAAGACTGCTTTGTATCGATGATTCTCCACCTGGAAGTGACATTCCCTGTTATTTCTTATTATTATTTTAATGTTAAATTTTTTGTGTCTGTGGTTTTGTTTTGTGTATGAGGTGTTTGGCTCTAGTTGGACAATTAATGGGTTGCACTGTTGTTGTTGTTGTTGTTGTGGCTGCTGTGGTATGTTCCATTTGTTCTTTGTTTAGTGCAAAGTGGAGAATGTTGTGTGTGGACATTGGACCGGAAGCTATTGAATTAACTACTGTTGTATTGGTGTCATGTAATTCCGTGTGGGATGGGCCACTTAGTAAATAAAAGTATCAATCATCCGGCTATCCATCCATCTTCATCCACTTATCCGGTGTCGGGTCGCGTCGCGGGGGCAGCAGCTCCAGCAGGGGACCCCAAACTTCCCTTTCCCGAGCCACATTAACCAGCTCTGACTGGGGGATCCCGAGGCGTTCCCAGGCCAGGTTGGAGATATAATCCCTCCACCTAGTCCTGGGTCTTCCCCGAGGCCTCCTCCCAGCTGGACGTGCCTGGAACACCTCCCTAGGGAGGCGCCCAGATCCTTACCAGATGCCCGAACCACCTTGACTGGCTCCTTTCGACGCAAAGGAGCAGCGGCTCTACTCCGAGCTCCTCACGGATGACTGAGCCTCTAATCCTATCTCTAAAAGCCCGGACACGCAGAGCCGATAATCGGCCGTGGGACAGCCTGGCGAGGTCGGTGACTTGAGTCTGTTCGGTGTTTACGAGCGGCCGTTGTCCTTCATTTTGGCCAATTTGACGTGCATAATCGGCCGGGTGGGCACTGCCGGCAGTCGGACTCAAATGACCCATCTGATTGGTGGAGAGCTAACCCGGAAACGGAGCGGGTTGAGCGTGACTAGAGTCTCTCAAAATCTGACGAAAATCTCTTAAACTGACCTTTGTCGATCTGAAATGAAGACAGATTCAGCAACTGCATCACGGCGTATTTCTCGCTAAAAATGTTTTCAGAAACGTGTTTCGGTGAACTATTTTAGTACAATATGAGATCGTATTCTGAACGAGCCGCCATGACAGTCTGGCTTTGAATTTTCTGGAGAAAACAAACCCATGTGATGCGTTCGTCCAATCAGCTGCTGGTTTTCATTTTTGGGCAACAATACAGATTAGCGCCACCTGCTGCTATGGAGACGTATTACGTTTCGCGCACGCGAAGAGCGTACGCTCAAGTCGGTGTCGCCTCAGTGTGTTCTGAGGCAGTTTTTTGGACCTCGGGGACCCGACCGATCAGTCTGACTGGCTTTTCTGCCGACGGTCGGCCGTCTGGTTGGTGTGTAACTGCTTTAAAGGAACACGCGGACTTATTGGGAATTTAGCGAGTAAGACTAGTCGATACATACCCTTCTCATCTCCGTGCGTGCTGTAACGCTGCCTGACGGTTCCAGCATTAGCTTAGCCCAGCACAGATCCTGCAGGTAACTGGTTCCAACTAGCCTACTGCTCCAAACTGTGACAAAAGTGACAAAATCACGCCAACATGTTCCTATTTACATGTTGTGATATGTAGAGTCACAGCGTGTACAAAAAACAACGTAACATGAGACACAGCCATCTTCTAACTGTAAACAAACCGGGAACTATATTCTCAGACAGGCTTGCTGTGAGCATGTCACTCCGCCCAAGTACTATATTCTTCCACCTGAGAATATAGTTCCCGGTTTGTTTACAGTTAGAAGACGGCTGTGTCTCATGTTACGTTGTTTTTTGTACACGCTGTGACTCTACAAATCACAACATGTAAATAGGAACATGTTGGTGTTATTTTGTCACTTATTGGGAGCAGTAGGATTACTGGAACCATTCACCTGCAGGTTCTGTACTGGCCTGATGCCGCTGGAGCTGTCAGACAGCATTACAGCACGCATGGAGATGAGAAGGGTATGTATCGACTTGTCTTACTCTGGGGGTTACGGTGAATAAGCTAAATTCCCAATAAGTCGGCATGTTCCTTTAAGGAAGGCGCCAGTCACCCTCCTGAGGAAACCCATTTCGGCCGCTTGTACCCTGGATCTCGTTCTTTCGGTCATCAATTGCTGACATTAGGAGAAACTCATAAGAGGTCAAAACCTATGGTCATCAATCAATCAATCAAATATAAATCATGAATATGAAATACATTCTTTCGCGCCATGGTGGTGCAGTGGTGCAGCCTCCAACAGGAGGCAGGCCTTTCTGTGTGGAGTTGGCATGTTCTCCCTGAGTCTGTGTGGGTTTTCTCCAGGTGCTCTGGTTTCCTCATGCAGGCTACTAATTAATAAAATAAAACCAAACAAATATATATTTGGAAGTGGGATTGAATCTGTAAAATTAAAATCTAAATGTTTTAGATAGAACAGGAACACTTGAGCATCATAATAATGTAGGCTAATAAAGTGAGTTGCACATGTAATTTAGATTTATTTTCTTTATTTTGTTGAGATTGCTGCTGTAAACAATTTAGAAGATTAAAATGGGTTTCCTCCTTTCACTTTACACCATGAAAAGTTGACTTGAGAATAAATACTTTTACTTTTTATTCTGTAAGGCTTCACATAAAGGAATATTACACTTGGTGACCATCGTTTACTTAACTATAGGACCTAAACATGTCTTCCAGCACTGTATAACCTACCATTGATATACTATTTCAAAACTTCTGTTTCATTTTGTTGACATATTACAATCAAGGGTTTTTACAGAGGGGATTTCTTTTTTTTTTGTTCACTTCTTAAGTCATAAAATACTGTCAACAGAAAGTGTTTTTTAGGTATAAAATGCAGCAGTCTGCAGGAGCAAATAGACAAAAAATAAACACCTAAATGTGTATTTTGTATTTTTTGTTGTATTTTTAACAATAGGCGTACAGTAAGAAGACATGTCATGGAAGCAAAATAGCACAAAACTTCAACATTGTTTTGTCTGTAGTCAGTGGTGTACTCTTATGTATTGCATTGGGTATACTGTACTGTGTGTGTGTGTGTGTGTGTGTGTGTGTGTGTGTGTGTGTGTGTATATATATATATATATATATATATATATATATATATATATATATATATATATATATATATATATATATATATGGGCCAGAATGGGACATTGGATTTTTGCAAACCAAACATAATTACAAGGAAAAAATATTACTGAAAATGCGCTTCAGGTGTTTGGATAGATCAGGAGGCACTTTACAGGACAGTCCTCAAAAAGTCCCAGCATTCTTTGTGGCTTTGTTTGGTTTTATACAACATTTCCATGAATCATGGATGTGTTGATGACATAAATGAGAAAATATTAGAGGACTTAAGGAGACGTGATGTTGAACTACGGTGGGATTGGACACTCCTGCGGGATCTGGTCCGGGAGTAATGCGCGATGTGCTCCTGTTGGAGCGGGTGGACGGAGATGGGGGGGGGATGAAGGGGCACAACAGGTGCAGGTGGTGCGTTTGGAGGCCCACGCTCCATGGCTGCAGCAATCCTCTCCAGACTTGAGGAGATGCGCCCGAGGGGCCGCAGTAACATCGCCACCCGGTTATATACTGTCTATGGTCAAGACGGGTATTTATTACTTTTCCGCATCCAGGACAGCTCCTGCTGGCGTGCGCCAGGCAAATCCGCCGTTATAATAGCAGTCCGCCATGGAACAAGCGCGCCTTAACTCAAGATTACATATGTCCTTGAAAGTGGTGTTATTATGAATGGAATGAAATATCTATTTGCGTTTTTGAAAGGTACTGGTGTTTTTAGGAAATTGTAGTGTATTGGTCTGAATAGATAGTGAGAAATTGTCAATAGGAGGCAGTAATGCAACGACTTGGATGCCAACTGCCGTTAAAATCTAAAGAAGAAGAAGAAGAACAAGCGCGCCTATGGCTCTTAAAGCGAATGTGAGATGACGCTCTGATTGGTTATTTTCACGTTACGCCCAAACCACACCTAGCTACTTCAGACCGGACCAACACATTTTAGATTTGCGTCGGGCGCAAGAGTCATTTATCCCGCCGCTATAATAGCAACAGCGCCCGTGATCCGCACACAAAGCTACTTGCGTTTCACGTTTGATACTTGCGTTTCAGATCGTTAAAATAGGGTCTCACTTTGCCAGACCGTCCACGGGCTGGCTGCGGAGCGGAGAAGGAAACTGGTGTATCTCCATAGCGACCTCTACCGGATACCTCCATTTTGTGCTTTCCGATCCACCGGCTGTTCCCGTTCAGGAGCTCGGAAACAGGTAGCTACGTTTTACGGATTAAAGTCGATGAAAATAAACAAAGAATATAAAACATTGCCTCAAATGAACACATGTCGAATCCGGCTCTATCTAGGTGCATTTCTAGGTTTAGTTTTCATTGAACTAACGTTAGTGTAAAACGCCGGTTAGCCGACGTCAACGTTAGCTAACGTTAGCTTGACAGGCGCGCGGGTCAGTCTTGGGTGCAAAATGTCGGCTGCTAACTTTGATCTTAAATTGGCTTAACTGCAGCAAAATCAGATAGTTAGCTAACTTGTTGTGCTTTCTTACAGTGACAGACACTGTAAGAATCGGTTGGGAATTGACGAACCGACACACAATGCTGGAAATATCACATTTGAAGGTAAGTGAGCTTTTTACTAAGTTAACTATCAATAAGCGCTAGCTAGCTAGCTAGCTAACGTCGCTGACATTGGCGGTCGATACTTAGCTAGCTAATTAGCTAGGGCGTGATGCGGTTGAGAAAAACGTTAGAAGGGCTTTGGGGGTACCATGTCTCGTTCATGTGAGTCGATTTAAAAACTTTTTATTAAAGAAATAACTTGACTCGCCAAAATCTATGGCTGCTAAAACTCTCTGTCCGGGGCGTTAAGTTGCAATTTTCTTACACGTTAAAACGTGGTTATAAAATCAACCCGCCATGCATTGAGATGAGGCACATTCACTGTCCTCTGCCCGGTTAACTCGTGTGTTATCCTCGTGTCAAATTAGACCCGTTTTCTAAGTTTTTTTTTATATCATAAACATGAGTTTCTTACAACCAAATTGCTCCAAAATAACTAGGATACATGCATGTACGTTGTATGAACCCATACAGCATATACATCCATGCATCCATGTTCTTCACAGGTAAGATTAATGATTACATCTACTGAATTTTGGTTGATTTTAATTTCACAGCATTTGAATTTCTTTTTTTTTTTTTAAATGGTTTCAAAACAGCATCCTGACCAAACTCTGACATAAACCAGTCTGTGATTCACTCAACATCCACTGATCTATTCTATTAGTCAAAATAATTAATAATATCTGCTTCTCTTTTTTTTTTTTCAATCTCAAAAATCAGGTATGTCATTTAAGTTCGGTTTATTTACCATGAATTAAAAAAAGCGCTGAAAAGAGGGACAAAAATGTTAAAAGCACAGAAAAAGCAAAACAAATGTCAGAAAAACCCAGAATGACAGGTTCATGGCCAACGGTGAAGACAACACAAGGGTTAAACCACTCCCATTTAGTTTTATTACTCCGGAGTATCCATAGAGGGTCAATATTAGTTATATTATAATGACAATTATAAAACTAATATTGACCAAAGGAGTGATTACATACATTTGGTGCAATACTCATAAGACAGATGTGTGTTATACAATCATAGGCCTACTTGTCAGAAAGTAGACACTATATTGATTGGCTATAAATGGATTGCATCGAAATGGATTTCTTTCCATTGACGGTCATAATTCCCAAACCTTCACTGGCACAAAATACAGTATAACACAAATGGTTGAGATCATCTGTAAATGATCTGCCTGTTTTACAGTCTTGGCCCAGCAGGTGGTTTTGTGCACATTATGTCTTGAGAAATGAACCCTTTTGTGAACCAATTAGTTGATTAGATATTTTTTCTGATCCCCATTAGCTGATGCAGAACATGAGCTACTTTTCCTGGGGTCCACACAAACAAAAAACATGACAACAGATAAGACATTTACAGACAAAACGACCACATGAGATAAAAATAAGAATAGTATAACTAACATTGTTTCTAGCAAACATACATATTTCTCTTCATGTACTCTTATTAGAGGGTGACAATTTTTCGTGAGTCACTTTCACTGTCTGTAACGTGTTCGGGACGGATAAAGCATAGAAATCAACGGGAGCGGGATGGAGCCGGAGATTAAATAAAAAAAATAAAAATAAAAAAATGACGCTGCAAGTGAGTGTGCACAAAGATTGCGCTGCATTTTGTTTTAGAAAAGAGAACCACTTACAACTCACAATGGCCCTCATTTATCATTCTTGTGTAGAAACGGGCGTATATGTTGGCGTAAGATTATGCTTCCACTCCTCTCACCGCCTGATTTATGAAGCTGTGCGTACCTTTTGAAATCCAGGTGTACGCAATACCTGCCATTGATAAATGCCGCGGCTGAAAACGATCGTCATTATAATATCACGCCCCAATATATTCTGGGTTTTGAGGCCTCGCCCCGACAATTCACGACATGGCGAGACGTAATCCGGCTGAGAAGCAGCACTTTTCAGAGGTGGAGATTGAAACCCTGATATCTCCGGTTCATTTGCATTAAAGTGTGTACTATTTGGCAGCCTGAAAACTGGTATTAAAGGCTGTAGAAAGAATGCAGAATGGAAAGAGATCACTGATGCGGTCAACAGTGTTGACGTAGTAAATCGGACTCCAGCTGAAGTTTAGCCTTTTAATTTATACATCGACACATTTTCTATACTCCTAATAGTAATATACAGGCATCTATTGCAATCTCTTAGGCCTACATATGTAGGTGTACTTATATTTAAATAAACACACGGTAGCGGAGTTTATGCAGTGTCTTTTATTTTACTCGTTTTTTTTTCATGAGTCAGAACGAGACAACAGGTGACGGAGAGCGCTTGTCCTCCGCCCCCCCACATGCTGGACCCTGTCTCCTGACAGCAGATGGGCTGGAAAAACAAGCCAAAATAACTCTGTCGATGGCAGAAATAAATCATTCACTTGAAAGAGAAACAAAAACCTGAAGAATAAATAAAAATGTTGTGCCTCGTCATGTTTCCTGTATTGAATATCATTGCCAAACATAACACTATAGGCTACCTTTTTAAAAGCGAGGAATAATATCCTGTCTCCTTCGTATAGCCCCCACCTGGGGCTGTTCTGGACACTGCTCTCCAGGCATCGGGTCATCTGGCTCCATCGCTACATTTATTGCACCGTGTTTTCCTGCGAGATGTTGTACAGAACCCCCCCAGGCTAAAACAATGTTGCAGACCGGCACATAGCGGTCTTCTTTTACTTTGTCAGTGCGTTTTGTGGTGTTAGGAATTGTTTTTTTGCGCATTTCTGCACTAATTCAAAACGTGCGTACATGTACACCACCTCCTGAGCTGGCGTAGGATTTGAGCGTGCCGTACGCCAACGTCCATATTGATAAATCTCAAAGTCACCGTGGTTTTGGGTGTACGCTGGAAATTTGGTGTACACACTTTTGATAAATGAGGGCCAATACGTTTATTGATTGGGAGTACTAAGACCCGCGGGAGTCTCGGAAAAATTGTCACTAGCCTACCTACCCTGATAACTTTAAAAAACATAGGGAACGAAACGGGAGTGGGATGGGATTTGGGAGTCTTTCTTTCGGGATTTTGCAGGAAAGGATTTTTTGGGGGGCGGGGGGGTAGTTTTCGTGGGATGGGAGCGACAATTGATTCCCGTGTCACGCTCTCTTACACTAAATTCATAAGCACTGCATATACAAAAGTGAAATCTTACAACATATTTGTATACATGTAAATATTCCTATACATAAAAAGTACAAAATGTAGTTATGGTGAGCTGAAATACAGCTTTTGCATCACATTTTCATACAGATGTGGAGGCGGCAAATAGCATATGTGGACCCATCTGTGGTAGTTTAACTTGGCACCATAAGACCATGAACACTATTTTGCTGCTTTGACAGTCTCTAATCTTCTGGGAAGGCTTTCCATTTTTCATTTACTATGAAATTTGAGTGGGAACCAAACAAGCATTATGTGACTGTAAATCATGCGAAGAGTGTGTCTATCTGTAAAATTTGACCCAGTCCTTGTGCCTCCTTCGAAAACATTTCTTTCTCTGCAGATTGAGAGCCCGTCCTGCCTCTGGGGTCGGGTTGTTCGGGGGCCCGGCAGTGACGCAGAGACCACAGAGCAGTACGACAAACTGCTGACTCGGATGAACCTCTTTCTACCACGACGTCACTCAGGACCTGCGCAAGCTGAAGCCCTCAACGTTAGAGGAGGGACAGGTAATGCAACAATTGGGTGTAAGTTGGGCTGGAGAGGAGCATTTGATGTAGGGCTGGGCAATATATCTATTCTATCGACATCGATCTATGAGGCTGTTATCTTTTACTGGTTTTAAAGGCTGCATTACAGTAAAGTGACCAGATTACTGTATTTTCTCTCAGGTGTGTGTGGTGTACTGGTCAGCGAGGAAGTCGTGGTGCCGGGCCGTGGTGGAGTCTATCTTTGTGGATTCGTTGTCCTGTCAGGCTCGCTGCCTCCTGGTCGACCACGGAGAACGAGTCGTCATCCCCTCGGACCAGTAAGACCAGAACTGTACCAGTCCTAAACACTGGACCACTGCCATTTCACCAGATTAGTCTAAAGAGTACAATACAAGACTGATTTGATTAGAAGGCACTTAATTGCATCACAGCTGATTTTCTTGGACATCATTTATCAAACAATTTTAAATATATTCATTCATTCATTCATTCAGTCCTTCCAGAAAGAGTTTGTCTGTGATTGTTGTGGGCAAAAATCCTTGATTATGCGGCACGTTTTCTTAAAAAATGTGATGGAATATGCGGGATATTTATGCCATGAAATTGAGGGAACTTGCAAAAATTGCGGGTTGGTGAAAAAGCGGAAAAAATCCCGGCAATTTATGTGACAATTTATGCGGCAAAAAAAATAAAATATATATATATATATATATTACACACACACACACTTTTTTATTTATTTATTTTTTTTGCAGACCTGAGAGATGTTTGTGTGTCTGTGCTGTTTTGATTTTCAACTTTTGTGTTTTCGTCTCGGTCTGACAAGGATCCGAATCGCTATGGAGCCCTTCCTCGAGCTGCCTTTCTGGGTGAGAAAGTTCCACCTGGCGGGCATCAAACCAAAAACCCTGCGAGTGTCCGTCTTTGAGAAGGCGCCAGAGCTCATGTAAGAACAAACTCACTGCCTACAACTGAACGGTTGATGGATTATCGAAGCACGCTACACACACTATTTAGGATATCCACAGTTCCAGTTTTTCACATCTTTTTCTCCTTTCGTCCACTCACTTTTTGTCAAATTCATCAAATATCTCGTCACGGTCACATAGCTCTATATTTTCTGTCTCTCCTGGAAAAAAAATCTGGTGTTAATACACAACTAGAGATGCACCGATAGACCGGTTGGTGACCGGAACTGGCCGGTTTTCACGTGCTCGGCCATGACCGGCGACTGGCAGGTCAGTCTGACATATGCCGGTCAACGCTACAATTAACTTACAACATAAGTTAAACGAGTTACAGTTCTCAAGGACACACATGGACGCGACAGCACATGGTCTCTTTTCCTTTCTCTCAACTTTTCCGCCGTGTGTCGCGCATGCCCGCACTATTCTCATACATGTAGGGCACCTCGTGAGTTAACCTGCAACATGTCAGCTGTTTGGAAATTCTTCAGCGCGTGTGCAGGAGAGAACAAGTTTGCAATATGCAACACCAGCAAGGAAAAAGTAGGGCGTGGAGGGATGACACCAAATACCAGAATACATTTTCTTTTTTTTCTTTTTTTTTGATATTGGATGTGAAAAGAAGGAAAGGGTTCTAACATTGACCTTTTTTAGATGTGTGTGAATTTCCCACACCAGGAGTAATTTATATAGTTCAATTTTATAGTGATCCATTATCTGTTCAGAAAATGTTCTGTGTGCTGGTTAGAAAAAATTAAATTGGAATCGGCTAAAATCGGTATTGGCTGGTCAAACTCAAAGAAAATCGGAATCGGCCTAGAAAGTTGGAATCGGTGCATCTCTATACACAACCCAGGCTGTGTAAATGGAAAACAAACAGAAGTGCATGAGCCACAAAACATTATTTCAGCCAATCTGCAACAGGCGGCGACAGTTGATGGTGGGGTGGGGGGCGTGCGGGAAATTATGAAGGGGGGGTTGTATTTGTTTGGCAGTTGAGTTCAAATATCAACAATCTTTGCATCTCAGCATTGCGTACTGCACCTTTTAACCAACTTCATCTCTGTGCTTACATATACTTCTACTGTAAATTCACTTTTAACTCGATGCTTTGTTCTTTTCCTCTGCAGTCCGTCCACTCAATGGGACAGCTCTGCTACACTCTACCTGCACAACCTGCTGCAAGGTGACCAACATGGCAGATAGATGAACAACTGTGGTTTTCTTCTGTAGATTTAACTTACTGCAATCAAAACGTGTGGTGTTCTAAACTGCTTAGCGGTGAAACTATACTATAAAACATATTTCCAAACTTGAGGAGTAATTCTGATTTGAGGTTGCTTCCTTCCACCAGCGTCGACGCAGACAGAGGCCGTGTTGCTTGAATCCAAGTCGGACTCCACATCCATTGAGCTGTACCTGACCGTAAGGAACGTGAAGGTGAACTTTGACCCCTTGGTGTAAAATTTAGCAAGTCGCATTAATTTAGAAAAAGAACTTCAAACATTAAGTTTAAACAGAGTTTTATACAGACAAATATACATAAAATCTTCCTAAACTCACGGCCGGGTTAGCTCAGTTGGTAGAGCAGGTGCATATATATAGGGGTTTACGCAGTGGCCGTGGGTTTGATTCTGACCTGCAGCCCTGTGCTGCATGTCATTACCCCTATCTCTCACCTTTCATGTCTTAATCTGTCCTATATAAATAAAGGCCTAAATAATAATCTTAAAAAAAAAAAAACTTCCCTAAATTAGCTGCTTTTCTTTTTTTTTTTTTTATAAATGTTTGTGCATTTCTGCCTTTATTGGACAGGAAAGCAGAGAGATATGGAAAAGGGGAGAGAGGGGGAAGACATGCAGGAAAACGTCACAGGTTGAATTCCAACCTTGGACCTTCTGCGTCGAGGAATAAACCTCTCCACGTGTGCGCCTGCTCTACCAACTGAGCTAAACGGCCACTAAATTTGCTATTTTAAAGTGATGGTTCAGAGTAATTTCACCCTAGGGTCCTTTGCACCATAACCTTGAGCCAAACACAATAAGCTTTTTTTTTCACCTGGGTCGAACATTGGACGAGTTAGCGTTATCAGCTGAATAGCTTAGTGCAGGCGCTAATGGATCCACGTTTGTATCTCGTAAATGACCCTACTAATAATACCCGAAATGATACCAAACTTCTACACTAGTACAAATAGGTTATGCACTCATAAAACAATGGATTGGAAAGTTTGCAAGTACACCAGAAGTTTATGTAAATAACACTTGCCTGCTGGCTTCTGCTCTCTGCTGCTACCGCAGTAAGACGAGTGCTTAGAGACAGTCTACAAATTACAACACCGAAAAGAGATGCAACAAAAATATTTATTAATTTAACTTAATTTTTAAAGTGCTGTAGTATAACTAGCAGGAGACGAGTTATATTTGAGGTAAGTTTGGAGACATTACCTTATTTAATCATTAAATTAATAAATATTTTGTTGTGAAAAAAGCTTCTGGGGAGGTTGTTTGGCTCGAGGTCAAGGTGCAAAGGACCCTAGGGTGAAATTACTCCGCACCATCACTTTAAGTCTCGTCTTAAGATATACCTCACAAATGAGCGTCTTTATCTTAACGTTGACAACATCCGGTTTTCATCGGCTATGCTCTTGTTTTTTGCTTATGTTTGACCGCCATATCCTTGTGCATTTTTTATTTTTTATTTTTATTTTTTAAATCAGAGCTTGTTTTTTCTACACATAGTGAAAAGAATCACCAGTATTTTTGCTGATTTTTCAGATCTGTGTGAATGACGATCTGGTGACCAAGAAGTTTGCATACTATAGCAGTGAGTCAGCTGACAGCAACGGCCTGGACGAGGTGGACACACATCCTGTCATGTTGTCCTACAGCATCTTAACCCAGACTGTCGGCACAGACGTCAAAGAAAAGAAACAGACGGCACCGACCCAACTATCTCCTGGTAAACGCACAGAGGCAGATCGATCGATCTATCCATCACTAACATGTAGTACACTGTGCACACTTGGGTGTGTACACATAACATTTGTAAAGTTCGTGTTTTGCAGTTTCAATAGTAACTGCTGCAGCTTCCACCCGCTATATTTGCAAGTTTAAAAATACATTGGTGGTCCTGTAGCCTCAGCTCCGTAGCAATGATGGTGACCGTTGTGTGCAAGTAGTGCCCAGCTATCCACACTCAACATTTTGGCTGTTTTGTGTGCAACATCTGGGTACTCTCAGTGCACTTAATGTGGCCACACTTCGTCCGTGTGAACGCGCTAGAAATAGCAAGTGTAAGTACGGAAATGCGTGATTTGAGACAGCAATGCTTTGACATGGTTAACACCACACTGAGTATCTGCATATGTAGACACATCCCCATGTACAGTCAGGTTATAAATTGCGGTCATACATTTTTGGCTACATGCAGACACTGGCGGACGTGTGCATGACAAATACTGGATTAACACTGGAGTTTGTTATGCTTTTAAGGCTCTCTCTTCTCCACACATGGTGAATCCTCCACACACAATTTGGGGTGTTGGACCTTTTTTTTTTAATGATTGGAGCTGATATATTTTCCAATTTTAAGTCTCAAAGTGACTTGGTTTGCTTTCAAAAAATCCTCATAAATTACAAGGTTGCTGTTAAAAGTGTGGATTTAGTTTCACTGCAGCTTTGGGCAGCTTGGTTTCACATCAATTATTTGTAATGAGATCTAAACAGATGCTGGTTTTCAGCTATTTCGTCAAGCTTTAATTATAATAGGAAACAAAATGGTGGTGTGAATCCGTTTTACATTTGCATTCAGACTGACTCTAATCTGGTTTAACCCTCAGTGATGTCACAAAATCTGACTGCAGTTGATTGGCTGACGGCTCCCTCTACACCTCAGGTCAGCAGCTCTGCTCACTGTGTTACTGTCGGTTCCCCAGTAAACATCCACACATCCTCACCTCTGACCTCTCTGCTGCTTTAGAGCCAACAACATCAGCTGAAGACCTTCGAGGAAGGCAGCAGGTCAACGCTCACAGACGGACATCTGTCTCCAGGCAGCCAGTCAAAGAACGGCCCAGACGCTGAAGCTGCTGCTGCTGCTGTGCGGTAAGCGCACATTTGATTCAGTTCAGCAGTTCACTTTTGAACAGAGATAACCTATCAAACTAAGTTAACCGACCTGCTCTCATGTTCAGTGACTCGTCGGAGGATACAGACTCGTCTCTGGCTGCAGCTCTGACCAAAAATCTCAGTCTGTTCAGGTAAGAGTTAAACTCAATCACATACAGTACTTCTCACGTGACTGGCTGAAATCAACCGCACGGTTCATGACTGGTTTATACTCGCATAGTCTATATCGACGACGTTTCATTTCAGGGATTGTTCTGTAAATTCCGCCGGATGTTCCCAATTTTCGGCCAGATGTGCGTTACCTTCCTCATTTTTTGTGTTGCCGTTCTAACCTCTGGTGGATTTCTGAGGACTATGGTTAACTGCTCCTCAGATCTCTGCAGGGTAAATCCAGACTGCTACAGTACAGGCCAAAAGTTTGGACACACCTTCTCATTCAATGTGTTTCTTTATTTTCATGACTATTTACATTGTAGATTCTCACTGAAGGCATCAAAACTATGAATGAACACATATGGAATTATGTACTTAACAAAAAAAGTGTGAAATAACTGAAAACATGTCTTATATTTTAGATTCTTCAAAGTAGCCACCCTTTGCTTTTTTTTGGATAACTCTGCAAACCCTTGGTGTTCTCTCAGTGAGCTTCATGAGGTAGTCACCTGAAATGGTTTTACCTTCACAGGTGTGCTTTGTCAGAGTTAATTAGACTACCTCATGAAGCTCATTGAGAGAACACCAAGGGTTTACAGAGTTATCAAAAAAGCAAAGGGTGGCTACTTTGAAGAATCTAAAATATAAGACATGTTTTCAGTTATTTCACACTTTTTTGTTAAGTACATAATTCCATATGTGTTCATTCATAGTTTTGATGTCTTCAGTGAGAATCTACAATGTAAATAGTCATGAAAATAAAAGGAAACGCATTTGAATGAGAAGGTGTGTCCAAACTTTTGGCCTGTACTGTAGCTAGACTATCTGTCCAATCTGAGTTTTCTGTTGCACGACTAAAAACTACTTTTGAACTTACACATGTTCCACCAAAACAAATTCCTTCCCGAGACTATTTAGCAGAGGAACCGTGGCTCCGTCCGGTGCTTAGCGCCGCCCATGATGATTGTGATTGGTTTAAAGAAATGCCGATAAACCAGAGCATGTTTTGCTGCGGAGGGGCGGTCTGGCAATTGAGAATATAATACTCGGAGAACATTTCCCATAACCAACAGGTTCCTGAAGTTTCTGAATCCTAACAGCAGCTACCAGCAGGCGGCTCCAAGTGTGAGTACATGCCCAACACAGGAAGTGTTTCTCAAGCTAAATGGCAGAACCTTTTAGAATTAAAGCTCTGGTACAGTTTTAAGCACAATTTTGACACCCTCCCACAGCTGTAAGTTATATCCACAGGGGTCTAAACTCCTGGAGGCCTGTTGTTTGGGAATTTATCTTTCTCCTATCTATCTTTTTTATTTTTTTTCCCCCTGTCCACTCTAATGGATTGCACACACATGTGGTTGTTGGGTTTCTTGTGGGTTTCACCTGTACTATTTGGTCAATAATTTCTCAACAATAAATCTAGATTTAAAAGTGAGTTTTTTTTGTTTTGTTTTTCCAGGTCAGTCAGCATGAAGAGCTAAAAGACTGTCGACCTGAAGAAACGACTGCAGCCTCCGCCGCCTGCACACAACAGGAAGTGTATGCTGACAGTACAACTTCAACATTAAATTAGTTGATTAAAATTACTCGGGGAGGTTGAGAATTAAACATTCCGTGCTCCTCGATAATTCAACTTATTGTTACTGATAGCATTAATATATATAGATATTAAATTGCGCAATAAACGCATCGCGAAAGGCCGCGCCATATCGCTAAAGACACTCAGAGGGTCTTTGAGTTAATTGAAAGGGTGTCTGCAGAAAACTTTTTTAATGGTGCCTTTTGTGTTCAGTTTAATGTTCAATTTGTTCAATAAAATGTTGGAAATTATTCCCTTTTTACATTCAACATTCATTTGTTGTATTTAAGCAGAATACTGAAAGCCACAGAAAGGCAGAGCTGAATACACTTTAATATCTGTTTATTTATCGCAAGTAATATCGCTCAAAACGCAAATATTCAACAACATTATCGCATATTTTCCTCATATGCTGCAGCCCTATTTTAAACTATCGATAAATGACTGAGTTTATGGTCTGTAAAAGAGATGGACGTTCAGCAGGACGAAGCCAAAAGCCTCCCCAGAGACATTTAAAGACACATCGTTATCTTTCAGTGTGACTTGCACTGTCCAAGGATATCATTGGAAATTAACATCCATAAATCCACTTAAAAAACATGGGGAAAAAAGTCTTAAGAGCTTACTTAGAAATTGCCTGAGAATCATCACATTTTTAAAGTTTTCCGTTGTATGAAAGTAATGCAGTGATTATTAGTCAATTTGCTAAAGGTAAGCAAATGGAGCCCGAAAAAACAAAACAAAAAAAACTAACCCGTAAGTCATATTTCACACTGAGATGATTAATAAACAAAGTAGGATAAGCAGCGCTTTCTGTGCGGAAAAACTCCGGTCCACTTTTAAACAAGTTTGTTGCGTTTAAATTACAAGAGAACCAGTGAGTATTTGGCGATGTTAGAATCACTCCACGTGCTCTAGAGAAATATATCCAGTCCGAAGTGAGCTTAAATCTTTAATTGATTAAGATTGCAGACCTATACTCTCCGTACCAAACTACTGCAATGCTTTGGTGATTGTATTTTGTCACACAGATTAATCCCTTCAAACAGTGAGCCTGAAACACAGGACAACCAAGCATTGCTCAGTATGAGGTGAGACTGATTGATGTTTTCTTACTTCAAATGTCAATATTAGTTCATTGAGCAGATTGTTTTTTAATGTTAAGTGAAGATCAGCAATTAGTAACTGCAGTCTTTGGCTTCATTTCTATTTCATTTGCTGAAAAAGTGGAGCTGAGAGCAGTCCGGTTAAACATCTGACCGATGAAGAAACAAGGTACAGTAAAATGTTCTGCACTCGCTGTGTTAAAGCCTTCTTTCCCAACATTAAACCCATATCTGTTACAGCATGACTACATTACAGTGTGACTATCGGGTGTAAATGTGATCCTGTTAAATTAAATCTTAAAAGATAAGATTAAGAGTCTGTCTGCATACCAGACACATTCTCATACCATGTGGAAAGTTAATTTTGTGTGTCCAAATGATCATCTCTCGTTGTTTCAGTAGATCGGGGCAGTCAGGACCAGCAGAGAAGACGTGGAGGAGTGAAGAGGACTGGGTCTGTTCACGGTGAGCTGCCGCTCAGAGGGGAAGGATTCACAAACAAATATGCAGAGTGATGGGTCGATGTTGCATCAACAAAGATACAACCAACCAGGAGTGTTGGTTTCTGACAGAGTGCACTAACTGATGATGGCAATGAACTTCTGGTGGCTTGTCAGAACAAAAAATACATTAACCCTTGTGTTGTCTTCACATCAACCATGCAACTTTTAGCTTTTCTGGGACGAAATTCAAAATGTCCACATTTTGGTTGTCTTTTTCAAGACAACTTTTTTTTCTTTCTAGTTTTTTTTGGACACTTGTCACTTTCTTCAACGTTCTTTTCTCAATTATATTTTCAAATGCTACAAAATTGAATAAAACACCCAAATTAAATGAAAGTAGTGAACTGATCATTTATTTTACTTGTGAGGAGTGTTGTAGGGAACCATCCCAAATTTCTCATAAAGAAACATTATGAAAATGGGTCAAATTTGACACTGAGGACAACAGGAGGGTTAACATTTTTGTCTTTTCAGTCCTAATTAGTGCAGTGCCCGTGTGGAGCGTGTACCTGTTCAGAATGGGGTGATTGCTTACGTCCCAGTATTTCTTTTTACAACTTTATCTAACTATAGGCGCAGCTCAGCTAGAGATTTCGCTTTTTTTCGGTTAGCCTTCACATCCAGCTAGCGATGTGGCCCTGCACGCGTTATATCCAAGGTTTTTTAATTCTGACTGTTTCTGATGCAGATTTCTGGAGTGGTTGAACCCGAAGCCTTTGAACCTTGATCCGGATGCTGCTGCAGATGACAAAGTAGGTTTTCTCATATCATTCTTTAGAAACAGAATGTTTAGTATTGCAGGACCTGCTGCTAGGAGTTTTGGTCTGAAAGTTTTTTGTTGTGGCGACAACCCAAGAGATCCCAAAAACCGCTCAACTGAAACCATCACTACTTAAACTGTAGTTTATGTGTTGGTCATTTTAGTCAAAATTGAAAGAAAGAAAACATCTTTAACTCAAGTGCAGCTGTTGTTGTGCTTCACCTGAGCTGCAGAGTCTGCTACTGATGTACCATCAGAACATCAGTCTTTATGATGTTACAAACATATCTACTAGGGTTACACAATATAGTTTTTTTATTGTCATCCCAATATCAACTTGCACAGTAAACTCATCACCTCAGGTTTTTTTTGTGTTAATTGAAGAAAACTGCACTTTAAAGTGTAATTTGCCTGGTTGATAAAGTGTCAACCAGGCAAATTAGTGGTGCCTTTTATGTTCAGTTTAATGTTCAATTTGTTCAATAAAAGAATGTTAGAAAATTATTTTCTTTTGTTTTCAATTCAACAAAAAAATTTTTATTTTAGAAGAATACTATAAGAAGCAGGACGGAGTAAACTTTAATATCTTAAGTTGTCGCAAGTAATATTGTTATCGCAATATTCAACAACATTGTCGCATATTTTCCTCATATCGTGCAGCCCTAATATTTTACGGTCTCATATGTCTGTCTCAGGTTGTTGCCGTTGATCCCATGAAGAGTGGGATTCTGGTGCACTCTGCCCTCCCTGTGGAGCCCTGCAGCAGACTGGATGATGGCCCCATCACGGATGCTCTCCGCTGGGTGGGTGTGTGTGTGTGTGTGTGTGTGTGTGTGTGTGTGTGTGTGTGTGTGTGTGTGTGTGTGTGTGTGTGTGTGTTGCAACCTAACAAAGTAAAACACTGCGTACTTGGGAAAGCAAAAGTGTCACAAATTCAAACG
This sequence comes from Perca schrenkii, assembly GCA_025617405.1. Taxonomy (NCBI): domain Eukaryota; kingdom Metazoa; phylum Chordata; class Actinopteri; order Perciformes; family Percidae; genus Perca; species Perca schrenkii. Next base: position 35,958,165 of record CM046794.1, on the reverse strand, counting down.
TAACGAAAAAAAAGGACAAGAAATAAAAAAATATTATTGGTTACAAGCACTCAGCCAATACAAACAACAAAATTATGCATGTCTACAACCACAAAAGAGGATTTTAGTTCTTATCCAGGTGAGTAAATGTCTCCGTCTGCGGCCAGATTTTGTCACTGCAAATTGGTATCTGGAAGGAAAAGATGCTATCGAAACTTCTTAAGCTACGTGTTTAAACTCCACCTGAGTTTGACATAGTGACCTGTATGTCTCCAGGTGTTGCGCAGGAAGCACTACACCACTCTGTCTCCAGCTGAGCGTTACAGCTGGCCAGCTGTGGCTCGAGGATGCAACGCTGTCATTGTTGCGCAAAACGGTGATCAGCCACTCAGCTACATCGCCCCGCTGCTCACCCACATCCTTCTAAACTCCATCTTCACCTGCCTCACCTCCAACTCAGGGGTGAGTACATCAGAAATGCATTAATTGGCTTATTTTCTTACCTCATTGGAATCTTACTGAATCAAAGTGTCGGTCCCTGCCCTGTCACTGCAATCGTCTCATCCCTTAGTACATTCATGTGGATTTTTTATTTAGTATCTTTTTTCTTTTATTTTTATTGTCCATACTATTCATGTGGATTTGTTATGTTATCATCCTGTTTAGTGTGTGTGTGTGTGTGTGTGTGTGTGTGTGTGTGTGTGTGTGTGTGTGTGTGTGTGTGTGTGTGTGTGTGTGTGTGTGTGATGTCTTTAAGCTACTGGGATCTATCTGTCTGTCTGTGTGTCTCCATGATTTGATTGAGTGTTCTGTTGGTCATTTAGTTATTGTAAGACTTCTTGTTTTCAGAGGATTGTGCTCTAATTGTTTGGATCCGTACGTTCTGTGTTGATGTTCAGCCCGTAGCAGTGCTGCTGTGTCCAGGCTGGGAGAAAGCCCAGGCGGTGTATGACCTGCTGGAGGAGATTAAGGCCACCAAAGTCCTCCACCCTGCCATCTTGCTGCTGGGTGTCGGCAAAGACGAGGCCAAGGATGTCAGGATCCCCAAAAACTGTGAGCAAAGCAAAGTCTCACTCCACATATGTTATAATAAGTCTCGCTTTGCCAGAACTTCCTCCAAAGGACTGCGGAGGAGTGTCTGGCTAGTTGACACAGCATTACGGGTTTGGAGAAAAACGTGCTCTGGTTCATTGGCATTTCTTTAAACCAATCACAGACATCCGGGCGGCACCGGAGCAATCCCGGAAGTGGAACGTTGTGGATATAGACTAGGTTATAATAGAAAATCCCCAAATGCATAGGTTTGCTTATAAGTAAGATTATCCTAAACTAAGGTAGTCATATAATTGCCAAGATTTTCTATTTTTTACTTTACCAGGCCTGCTGTTAGTGACCACTCCGTTCAGTTTTGTTCGTCTGCTGTCCTGCCACTGCTTCCTGTTCCTGCGCCTGTCCCACCTCGTGCTTGATGAGGCCGACCAGCTGTTCTCTCTCGCTCCAGATCAGGTGACCGTCTGCTCATCATTCACACTCAACAGTTTCTGAGTTACAGTAGCTGCTAAAAAGCTGTTAATGTTTAGCTTAGGAAGATGGCCTGTTTTTATTTATTTACTATTAGGCTAAGTTCAGACTTCAGGCAAAAGTGGCCCAAATCTGATTTTTGGGTCAAGTGACCAGGTCAGACTTCTTGAGAAGTAGTGTGAGCACTCAAATCTTGCCCAGATCTGATTCTTTTTCAAATCTGATTTAGACCACTTCCATATGTGGTCCTGAATCAGACCCAGGTTAGATTTTTTTTTAATTTTTTTTATTAATAAATGGTTTTGAATAAACTGCGTCTCTGTGAAGCTATTCACAACGCAGTCCCACCACTCCTGGCTTTCGTCTCTGCATCCACACAGACCTCTGTAGTGAATTTGCAGCCATAACCCTGCAAAAGGCCAAAATAGCCAATTTGTCTCTCTTTCTCTTCATTCTTCTCCTCCTCAGCACTTGCTCATTAATGTTACGGCTGCCATTACACAAACATTTTGAAATAAAAGCGCTTAATGCTTCCTTCCTCCATAACCTTCCTAACTGTAGTGCGACAGCGTGCTGCGTCTGATGTCATTGTTCTTTTGTGCATGCGGGTTCAAAACTGCACCTAATCCACATATTATCCTTATTTATGTCTTGTTAAGACTATTTCCTGTATTTTTTTATAACCCTATTATTCTCTAAACTTTAAAAGTTATTTTATGAATAGTTGCATCAACATCTTCTGCCTTTCCACCCAAAGTAAAACATTTCTACATATTTCTTTACACATGCATGTTCTCCTGTTAGATGGCGACCATTTTACAGCATTTTCAGAAGGTGATAACCAGCGAGGAGAAGGTTTCATGTCCTCAGCAGCTCGTTGCTGTGGCAAAAAAATGGAGCAGTCACATGGAGGGTTTGTTGGCCAATCACATGCCGTGCCCCAGCATTGTGATGACTGCCCCCGAGGAGGCTGCTCTCTATGGTGACGTTCACCAGGTCGGTTCCAATTATCACCAATAATTACAACTTTATGTTGATCCTAAATCCTTAAATATGTTTTATTCAACAACATTTTAAAGCGTGTAAAAAGATGCAAACAGTGCAGTAAAATAACTTTATTTAGACTGATAAAAACTGATCTGATAGTGTTGATCACATTTTATTATAATCACAATCCAAGCCTTGAAAGTTTGAAAAGAAATGTTGAGTTAATTTAAAGGTCAACATAATTGTGAATTACTCCAAACTGTCTGAATAACTGCAGATTGTTTTATGTCTACTAGGGTTGTCCTCGACTAAAGAAATTCTTAGTCGACTAACACTTATACGATTTTGTCGACTAATCGATTAGTTGATTTAATTGACAGAGCTGTGCGCTTTGAGAGGTGGTTAAGACTAGAAAAGCACAATATAAATGTAGTTAATTAACAATCTGTAAAACTGAGTTTCTCCACAAATAATCCTGCAAAAGCACCACTTTAAATCTTGTGTTTACCATAAATGTGCTCAGAAGTTTCTTGGAAATAAGTAATTAAGCATGAATAAGCATAAAAAATGACTAATCGACTAAAGAAGTCTTTGTCGACTAAGACCAAAACAACCGATTAGTCGACTAATCGACTAAGAGGTGTCAGCCCTTATGTCTACTTGTTCTTAAAGGTTCCCTGCCACACACAACCGTTTTTACTTGTATTTTTTTAAGTACACTATGTTGGGTCCTTATGTGTTTCTGTTATGTCGTGAATATGAAAATGAACTGCTACCTCCTGTCAGCTCTAGCCACCGAAAAGAAATAAGCGGAGAAATCACCTCATTAATATTCATGAGCTCGCCCAGTTGCGCTGGGTAAAGGATGCTGATAGCCAGGCTCTCATTGGCTAGCTGTTAGCCAATCAGATATAAGCAGCTTAGCTCGTTGAATATTAATGAGAACTGGCACAAATCGAGCTGAATCTTCCTGCAGGCTTTCTATACCACGCTAGAATGGTTTGAATCAAGGTAATTATTATAAATCAAAGGCATTTTTTTCCACAAGAAATGTAACAGAATCCATGGTAGAACTTCAGACATTACCACAAAGTAATGAAATACCTGTAGCAGGGCAGCTTTCGCTCTCTGTGGGACTCTGTACATATGAAATGTACAGAGAAGCTGCTGCCATATGTTGTAGTGTGTAGACTAACGCCCAGCTGTATGTTCTGACATCTGACGAGATTCTCAGTTTAGGGAAATGTTCGTCTTCCTACAGATCATCCTCATGACTCTAGAGAGCAGCAAGGTCTCAGTGCTGTTGGGGGCGCTTGATTTCAACCCCAATGTCGGCCAGAAGACTCTGATCATAGCCAACTCTGCTCAGGAGGTTGAGGACGTGTTCAAGGTGAAACAACTGCTTCAGTTATACTGCACATTCCTGTGGTTAAACCTTTGATTTAGGACCTTATGAGCCCAACATATGAGTAAAACTACATACAGTCACATCCTACTGTGAAGTACACTGTGTTAAGAATAATTCAAAGTTGTGTGAGTTTCTCTCAGCTGCAAATTGGCACCCTGACAAATTAGGAAACACATTTTACTTGTTGTAATGTGAAGGCAGAGATACCAAGTTGCCACAGCAGCCTTGAGAGCTGCTTGTAATGTTTGATTAATTTGTGGATTTTAGTGTGTGAATTTCTTTTTTTTTTTTTTTTTTTTAAAGTGACAGTCTCTTATTAGCAAGTAGAAAAATCCTCATCATTACCACTCTCCATGCATAATCTACAGATGGAGTGCACTGATGGTGGAAAGTTAAACCAAGCAAAGGGCAGTTTTCTTTGAACTAACCGTGTCATTTCTAAACTTCAGGCCTTGAGCAACAAATCAGCATTCTGCCTCAAGACCCACGAGGGTTTAACACACGAGTTTGACTTCGTCATTCAGCAGTGGAGGAGGGACATTGGGCCCAGCTCTCATGTTATTCTGGGTAAACTGGATCTATTATATATATATATATATATATATATATATATATATATATATATATATATATATATATATATATATATATATATATATATATATATATATATATATATATATATATATATGGAAACTGCTAGCATAGAGAATGTCAACAGTAAAGACATCTAGAGCCATTTTCCCTGAACATTAACAGTGCTACTGTTTTTTTTGTTGTCGTTGTGTTTGACCAATAGTGACCAACAACGAGTGTCTGAAGTGTCTGGGAATCAGAGATGCGACTTGTGTGGTCCATTATGGCTTCCCTACTTCCCCCAAAGTATTCGGCGAGCGGCTCTTCTGCCTGGCGGAGAACTTCAGAAACCTTTCTGAAAGAGTAAGAACAGATGGGATACATTTTAGTAGATAAAATCATCTATTCTTATGCAAATGCATCAACATAACCACAGTTTCAGTATCCATGTTCGCAGCTACAAAGTACCCTCGAGGAAATTTGAGTTTGCATTTCCCAAATTTCTTACCCAAGGGTTCCTCTCAGGATCAAGCGCGGAGAACTCGTCCCTCCAGGTCGGTGCTGCTGATCTCTGAGAGGAACGCCAGTCATGTAGTCGGGATTCTGCGTTACCTGGGGCGAACCAACGCCCCGTTGCCCCCTGAGCTGCTGTCCTTCGCACAGGGCGTCCATGCGGCCCGGGAGAACCAGAAGACCAACAAGCCTTTCTGCAGCTACCTCAAGAGCTTTGGAGTCTGCAGGTCAGTATTTCCACTTCTTCAAATAAAGACAAAACTGCTCTGTGGTTTATATTTTGACATTTATGTTATTTTATGTGGTGAGCTCAATGTTTAATTCTTAGTCTATAATCTGGAAAGGCAAAATGAAAATCCAATATACGAAAGACCCAGTTGAGTCAATTCATTAATTTGACAGTCAATTTATTCAATTCTGTTTTGTGTGAAATCATAACGAGTTATCTCAGGACACTTTACAGATAGAGTAGGTCTAGACCACGCTCTATAATTTACAGAGTCCCAACAATTCCCCCCCGGAACAATCATTTGGTGCAACAGCAGCAAGGAATAACTTCCTTTTTAACGGGCAGAAACATTAACAAAAACTGACAATGGAAAAATCCATTTAGTCTTCAGTCAGAACACCAAACATGAGGTGGTTGCAGCTTCTCAGATGTTTTGTGTATTAATGAAATTTGGGGCTCAGAATCATCACAAATTTGTGATTGCATTTTGTATTTTCTGACATTTTAGAAATAAAAGTAAGTATATATTTCAGCCCAACTTTGGACATCAGCCTTCATGTTTTCACCCTGAAACTACCAAACTACAGCTGTTAATTACAGCTGTTAACACTCCCTTACCCAGAGAGTACGATCGTCTCGGTTTTGCAAGCTGCTGTGGACTTTTGGAATAAAGTCCATGTATTATGGTTCAAATCCACTGTCCCAGGTCTGTCTCAGTTTGGGGAAAATAGCTTTCTGGTGCATTGCAGATTTAAAAGAAAAATAATAAAGGTGTGTGTTCGTGTTCTCTGCAGAGACAGCAGTGTGTGCCCCGACCGTCACAAATACATTTCCCAGCTGGATCAGTCGGAGCTTCCTGCTTCAGGAGTCATAGAAGTGAGAAATTCACATTGCTCACTTTGTATTATTCCTTACAAAAGTTCCTGGCCTTCTTTTTTTAATTAATCACAAAAATTGTTGATTTTGAAGTTTTTTTTCTCTTGCCTAATTTAAAAAAATTAGGCAACGATATTGTTTGTTGCTCATTCAAAATCTATGATTGCACTTGTAGTATATGTTCTCATCTGTTGTTGTTGTTCGATGCTCCCAGGTTGTGCCGATTTACATCAAGACGGCATCAGTGTTCTACGGTCGTATTGTCCAGAAGGAGGACGGAGGTTTCCAGAGCATGGCGTCTGAGATGACTTCTTACTATGCTGACAAGAAACCTGGAGCCCACGAGGTGCTGGAGGGAGGCTTATACGCTGTGCAGGAGGACGAGGTTTTCCACAGGTCTGACGTTAAATCTGAACATAACGTTGGGGCGTTATTTGCGGGCTTGAAAACAGCAGTGGAAGAAGTATTCAGATCCTTTTACTTAAGTAAAAGTACTATTACCACGCTGTAAGAATAGTCTTATAAGTATAAGTCCTGCGTCGAAAATGTAACTTAAGTAAAAGTCTGTAAGTATCATCAGACAAATGTACTTAAAGTATTAAAGTAAAAGTACTCAAAAGGAAGGAGAAAAATCATCACATTTTAGAAACTGGAAAGGATCCAAACAGTTGTGTCTAATAGTCCAATCATTTCTGGCTGTTGAATTATTGGGTAGTGTTATTATAATAAAACAAATTATAAACTACATGCGTTTTGTGTGCAAAATCTTAACTTATAAAGTAACTAGTAACTAAAGCGGTCCAATCAATGTAGTGGAGTAAAAATTACAATATGCCTTTCTGAAATGTAGCGGAGTAGATTTAGAAAGAGGCATGAAAAGAAAAGACTCCGTAAAGAACAAGTATCTCAACATTTGTATCCCAAGTACAGTACTGGAGTAAATGTACTTAATTACATTCCACACCTGGAAACTGTAACACAAAAGCCAATACGTTGACAGCATTTTAGTTGCGCAGCTTGAAACTCCCACACAACACTTGAAGCCCAAATACTGTTTGTTTGATCATGATATTCTTTGTTAGTGAAGCAGAGTGGGAAAGTATCTTTGTTTGTTGGTGTCTTTGCTAAATGAGGCTGCTGGTTTGTTAGGAGGCTACCAACGAACCAGGTGAAAGGAACACGCTGATTTATTGGGACTTTATCTTATTCACCGTATCCCCCAGAGTTAGATAAGTCCATACATACCCTTCTCATCTCAGTGCGTGTTGTAACTGTCTAACTCCGTGGTGAGGAGCAGAGAGTAACAACGGTGCTTTTCAGGTGTTGCGTTAATCACTCCGCCCAAGCAGCAGTGCTTCACCTTCTGAGAATATAGTTCCCAGTTTTTTTTTGTCACTTATTGGGAGCAGTAGGCTAGTTGGAGCCGGTTACCTCCAGGATCTGTGCTAAGCTAGGCTAGCGGTGGGTGCGCCAGATGGAGTTATGACATGCACTGAGATGAGAAGGGTATGTATGGACTTATCGAACTCTGGGGGATACGGTGAATAAGACAAAGTCCCGATAAGTCGGCGTGTTCCTTCTAATATCTCTTAATGTGTTTTTTTTTTTTTTTTTTACTGGATTATAAACTGAAGCTCATTTCACTTTCACAACTGTTGTGCTCCATGCGGCAGGGTGAAGATCCTGTCCGTCCCAGAAAGAGGTGGCCGGCTGTTTTTCAGCGTCTTTGCTCGGTTTATTGATGTGGGAAAGGAGGAGGAGGTCAAATCCCATCAGCTCCTCCAGCTCCCGGAGCAGTTCCACTCTCTGCCCGGCCAGGCCGTGGAGATCATAGTCTGCCGGGTCAAACCAGTTGACGCCGAGACCGACTGGCACCCCAAGGTTTTTGTTCCCTGCGCCTCACTTTGCTAAAATATACAAACATGTCCCCAATATCCCTGTGCTCTATTCATTTACCAGAGTGAGGACATCAGGTGTCTTGAGTTTGAACTTAGAGACATCCTGTGTCAAATCTGCAGGTATTAATGCTCAGATTCATGGCTTCCCCTGTTCTGGACTTCATGCTTTTAAGCGGAAAGATCAGTCCTGTGTGAAGCAGTCTTTTGGTGGTTACAATATGTGAATGGACTTTTATTTTTTATTTTGGGCTCACAGGTTACCAGGGCGCTCAGCCAGAAGATCCGAGGCCTGCAGCACCGAGCCAGAGCAGTCTTCAGCCTGGGAAACACTGTTTTTGTTGATCCCATGGTAGGTTTTTACCCTTTAATCAGTGGGTTACTGATGGACGGATAAAGTATCTGGGGGAAAAAAAGAAATGATAAAAAAAAAAGGTTTCTTAGGTGCTGTAAACTGTCCACTTTTTACAGTTTATATATTGTCGTTTTTTTTTTTTTTTCCTCTATCGAGGTCCGTGTGACCAAGGTGCCGGGTATGAAAACTGTGATCAATGAATACAACGTGCAGTCGGAGATCCTGAACACGGGGATGGGAGTCAGCAACCCGGATCATGTGCACCTGCTGAAGGCTCTCTGCCAGGAGAGCAAAGAGGCGGGTCACGTTAACGGGTAAGGAAACACTCAACTGTCCCAGTAGTGGCCTAAATGGCGGGTAAATGTCAGATATATCTATCAGTATATCGGCCACCTTCACTCAAGTCATAGAGAACGGAGGTCCTACCTGCGGCTGTGAGGGAAGTCATTGTTTACATGATCCTGTTTTAAATTGATCTGAAATAAAAACCATAACAGCTAGAGCATCCATTATCTATTCTGCGTATTTGCGACGACTTCTGTTTTTCACGTCATGACGTCGTACATCCTTGATGATGCTACCACACTACGTGACATCCGGTGCAAAACCGGGTGACATTGCCATTTTTTGCAGATGAAACTATAAAAAAAAATTATTACACCCTTCTCAAGAAACTTAGCATATCTCAAAAAACTGAAACATTTACAGTTCTCAATTAACTTTTAGTGTTTAGAAATATTTTGTCATGTTTCTACATTTAGCAAATCTTTTGGATTAATAGTTTTTGTATTTATTCAGTTAAAATAGTTTGGACACAATTTCATTACTTTTATTTATTATTATGGTTTGACTTACATAATCTTTTAGCTTAGGTTGCAGTGATTTTAGGGATATTATGAATTTGAAGATACTCTAAGAAATGACATCACAATAAGCAAAAAAAAAACAATGTAGGTGCTGGTGGACAATCTCTGTTGCAGAGTTCAAAGGGTTAACGAAGCAGCGTTTGTTGTTTGTAGGTTGGGGAATGGTCCGGCGTCTCTGGAAGTCAGGATCAAAGCTGAGGAGGAAGTTCTGGCTGAAGCCTTCAGAGCCGCTGAGGCCAATCGGCTCGCCCAACTTCCTCACCTTGCTGACATTCCTCACCTCGAGCCACTCATTCCAGTATCTCCAATGCCCCGGTCCCTGGTCCCAGAACCACCAGTACCAAGAGCACCTAAACTCCACCTGGCTCCAGTGTGGGTTCAGAAGACCCTGTCGGCCGGCCAGGCAGCTATCGGACAGAGAAACACCAACACTGCTGATCTGAAGTCAGCTGAGCAGATCATGAGGTTGGTGTCTTCATACTTAAAAAAAAAAAAAAAAAAATTTGTTCTTTATTCAAGCTTCAAATATTTAAGATTAGAAGAAAATTAAAGACATTTAACCTGCATCTGTCTTCCTAACGCAGTTTTCTCAACCAATTCTTACTACCGCAGCTTTTATTTATTTAGAAAGTTTCTCTCATTGAGACTTGAGAACAAACTACAATGACATCATCAGAGCAAACAATTATCACACACTCACAAACACATTAAAACAGTCACAAAATATAAGAAAAATATCAGGAGGTTTAACTGAAAGTCCCTCAGAGGAAGTCATATTTTTAACTTCAGTTTTTTTTTTAATAGAAGCTTTATGATTTTTTGATACACAGGATTGGAGATGGAGGAGAACTTTGCCCTGCAACCAGCCAGGCTGCTTGTCTCAAACCCAAGGAAAACGGTAAACAAAACAAAAAAAGTCTATCTTAATAGAGTACAAACCTCAGTAAGAAGTGTAGATAGACACTCAGCAGCATCACGTTGCATGTTGATTATGTAGATTATTAAATATAAATAGCTGCATAATTACTCATACAGTACATCACCCATATTTTATTATGACACCGTCAGGGGACTTTAAACTGTAAAACGTTTTAATGTTCATTTCTAAAACTGCTTTAAACTCTTAATACACACTAAAAACAGATGACTCCAGATGCTGATAACATAGTATTTAGTACATTTATTAAATAACACCCTCCACCTATAACTGCCTCCACATTTAGAAAAATTAGATGTGAAAACAGAATTTTGTTTCCTGAACGTGAGACAAACATTGTGGTTAATAATCGGTATCCGTGTCTGTTAAGGTGTCAACGGAGGTGACGATGAAAGCAACATTCAGCAGGTCATCGGCACTAAAGAGAGAGACTGTGATGACTCCACAAAAAGGTACAAGATGGCCTCTATGGATATTTAAAAAAAAAAAAACTCTTCTACATCATATCTGTTTCCAGCTAAATGAAGAAAGTGAAAAATGAAAAAAATCCAAGTTTTGTTCTTCTTAGTTTGTATAAATGTCTCGTGATATATTGTCCCTAGAAGTGTATTATTCAACTTGTTTTGGAAAATAAAATCACAATACTATCGAATCGCAACACTTCTAGTATCGCAATAAATGAAAATCGCAAATGCTATCGGCGCCCATGTATCGTGTAAGAATCGAATCGGGACAAAAACCTATCGTCTCAGTCCTAGTACCTACAAATAGTTAATTCCACAGAAGTGAAGTTCATCTCATCTTTGAAAATCAGCAGTAGATGATCCACACTATAAGTGGAACTACAGTTTTTTTATTGTCTCTTTCCTTTCAGTCAATTTCATTGGTCACGAGTCGCACAACTAGTGACCAAATGTTTAACTACAGTTAAACATTATTCCATCAGCTCCTTTTGGACTTGTGCCTGATTCATCATAAAGCTGAATGTGGCTGGTTGAATGGCACTGGTAAATTGAGCGGGGGATTAATTTAAAAACAAGACTGTAAATGTATTTCTTTCTCCTCTGGTTGTGTTTTAGTTTCCACCCTCAGGCCCGTTGGTACCAGACGTCCGACTCTGCGATTGTGACGGTGAAGCTGATGAAACCCGAGAGCCAGCGCTGTGATTTCTACCCCGACAGAGTCGTTTACAGGTCTGTGAGGAGCAGACCACCAATGATTGCTCACCTACTTTACAGCACATTCAACATTCAGTGGAGATTTTTATCCAGAGCACTCTACACCGGTGGGAGTGGCTACATGTTTAGCATGGCCAGCATTTGTGTGACTTAAACACATAGTTTAGAGTGTTTTATAGTGTTTAAACCATAGAGACAGAGCGCATCGAGTCATACTCTGAAAAGCCACACCCACCGGAGGGGAAAACAATCGCCGCCACAATATGCAACTAAGGGCTGAAACGCTAAAAAGTGCCTGTAGCTAGCTAAAAACATCAGATTCTAGCACGTCAAAGGATTAGTTTAGCGACCCTTGTCTACCAGAGAGGAGAAGTAAGATGTTAGTAAGCTAATGTTAGTAGGGCTGGGCGATAACAACAAACTCAGATATCACGATATTTTTCAAGTACCTCTATCGATACAGCAACGATATTGTAGTGTTGACTATTGGTGCTTTCACAAAATATTTACACAATGAGATTTTTGATAAATAATCATCAGTAATGTGGATATAATGACTAAGTGGGTAAAGGCAAATAATAGAACAGTTACAACAGTCTGGTAAGTTCAGAAAATATAACTTTACTGTAATGCAGCCTTTAAAACCAGGAAAAGACACTTATGTCATACTACGATATATCATACAATACATAACAATATCGATATAATATTGATATATTGCCCAGCTCTAAATGTTAGCTATGTGTTAGCAAGCTAAGGCACTTTAAACATAATACTAAAGCTTTCTTATTTTTCCACATTCCACTAAATTGCATTATTTTTCAGCATCATATTTGTACTCTTGGGGTCTACTAGAATAGGTTTAAAGGTGCTCTAAGCGATGTCTACAGAGACCACGTTTTATTTATTTATATATATTTTTTACACCGTGTTATCAGGGGACAGGCAGCTAGCAGATAGTGAGTAGATGTTTGCTGCATGTGGAAAAAAAAAACGCGCAACATGGCTTAGAGCACCTTTTTAAATGCTTTGATGTTCAAAAAACTAATTGTTTCTCAATTGCCCATAAAAAAAACATCCTAAATCAGTGACATCACTAATTAAGACATTGAGGCGTTTTTAAGCAGTTCAGAGAAAGTGCTGTCTGTGGGAGAGAAAGCTCCATTTGGAGTGAAATGTAATGTAAAATAAAGTATTATAGGGGCTCTTTAACTTACAGAAATAAAGTTAGCCATAAACTAACATTTTGATATTTGACTTGGTAACAAAATGCTTGCTGCACACGTAACGTTGAACATTACGGTTCGGCAGCTTATACAAACTTAAGTTCTGGGTTCTTTACCGTGGTGTTGGTGCATATCGCCACACAGCAGCTTTTAGGCATTTTTCTGTTTTGAATTGACGAAGAGGGAAATCTTCACGCGATGCAAGTCAATGGAGAGTTGTTCTCCTCTCCGGTGGGTGCGGGACTTTAATGCGCTCTGTCTCTATGCCCAATGAAAATACTTGTTTCTGACTGGCTGGTAGCACATCAAACATGGTTCAGGTTTACAGTTTATTAATTGGGTATGAATGTTTATAGGAAACATCATCCTCAAAGTCCGTTACTTTTCTTTGTTGGGACATTGGCCCCTGAAGTTATCCTGTAATCTGTTTTTTTATAGTCGAGTTATTCCTCAGCTAATCAAATTAATGTGACATGTGGCACGAAATGTAACCTATGAAGTTAGAGATGAGTTTAACTGCTGTTCTGCCGCAGTGACTCCGCAGATTCTAACATTAGTTTTGCACTGTTTTTTTTTATTTATTTATTTTGGCACAAGCTTCTCAATTACTTTAGTCTGTAATAAAGTGTTTGAAAATCAATATTTAGTCTCACATGATTATTATACAACAGTTGGTTGTCATCATGCCATCTCGGTCAAGAGACACCTGCTTTACTCTTTGTTTACAATACGGGTGAGAAATTTAATGACAATTTGGTCATTCGTCTTTCAATGGAATCAAAATCGTGAACAAAATCAAAGATTTTGTGATACACAATTGCGTTTATAAAAATTTACAATAACGTGGCGCCTGGGTAGATCACCTGGTAGAGCATGCGCCCCATGTACAGAGGCTCAGTCCTAGCCGCAGCAGCCGCGGGCTCGGTTCCAACCTGCGGCCCTTTGTTGAATGTCATTCCCCCCCTCTTTCTCCCCTTTCATGGCTAAGCTGTCCTATCAAATAAAAGCCTAAAATGCCACAAAAAAAATCATTAAAAAAAATTTGACCATAACATTAACTCAAACTTGTTATGTTATCTGAAATACATGAGGGAATATTGTTCGAAAATTGCAGTTTGGTGTTTATAATTAAACTTTACATAACCGCACAGTTCAATGTGATTAACATTAACTGGATTACATAACCCATCATTTCAAGTACAGTACGTGAACCGATATGGTGATATATTGGAGGAAGTTTTTCTAGGCCCCAGTAGCACTGGGAAGAAGAGGAGAGGGTAGGTAGGTAGGTAGGTAGGTAGGTAGGTAGGTCCAAAACAATATAAAAATGTGTCTTGTATACATTGTTATATTTCGTTTATATCACGATGTTGAAAAACCTGCGGCCGAACTGTGAGGGAAATATTAATGTCATTTGGACAGCACTTTACGTTGTGATTCTTACACGTTATGTTTATTTTGCACAAATCTTCATAATCAAAAGAGGACATACCATAGGACTTTTTAATTGTCAAGTATTTAATTCACACAGGAGTTTACAAAAAATAGGCTTTATTGCTATACATGCTATATTGTGATGTACTGTATATCGAAGTATGGAATTACCTATATTAGAATGGAAGATTTTGGGTGTACCGCTCAGCCCTAGCTTACAAGCTTCGACACAGATTGGTGTTATTTAATTCTTGACTCCATAGGGAACAGCGCCCTTCTGTTAGCTTACACTTTGATTGTCCTTTTCTCAATTCAGCAATTCTGTTTGCACAAACACACATTTAAAGTTGTATATTTAGTAGTATCTTTTTTTGTCATTAACATTTTTATTTATTTATTTTTAGTAGTATCTATTTGCCTGTAAACAATATAGAGGTAAAAAGGAAATCTAACCTACCCCCAGAGGCACTTTTATTTAATTTTCAACTATCTCCGGATTTCGTTGATTGGACAAAATCAAATATTTGAAGACATCACCTCAGGTCCTGGGAAGCACTGATCAGCATTTTTCACGGTTTTTATCTGAAATAAGTAAGTGAAATAAGTTAGTTGTAGTCAGACTTTATTAACTTAAGTGCACCCACCCTAAAGTGGAGGTTTGGAAAATAAGTTTGGCACACTAGTGTGTGTATGGTGGCCTCAGACCTCTCGCTCTCCGACGGACTCGGGTTTCCTGACTGACTGAGGACTTGAGGGAGGTCATCCTGAGGAGAGGCGAGGACAGACTGAGGTGTGCCTGAGGGTATTGTGCGGGCTGAGTGTCGAACTTTCAGCCTCCTGTGTTTTCATTGAAGGAAACGGATGTTTCCGACAGTAAATTAGACCCTCTGTGTGCAGCGTAGAAAAGAAACAAACAGTGGTTTGGTTATTGTGTGATCAGGTTGACGCTCTCTCTCTCCCGCTCTTTCTTTCTCTCTCTCTCTCTCTCTATCTCGCTCTCTCTGTTGATTGTGTTCAGTGGCAGAGCGAACGGTCGGACCTACAGAGCTGACCTGCAGCTTCACGGCAACATCGCTGCTGACCGCTGCAGCTGGGAAATGAAGTCCAATGAGCCCGTTCTCAAACTGGTTAAACAACAGCCGGGAAACTGGGAAAGACTCCTCAGGAGCAAGGTACAGAAATTAATTTTAAAGGTCCCATGACATGGTGCTCTTTGGATGCTTTTATATAGACCTTAGTGGTCCCCTAATACTGTATCTGAAGTCTCTTTTATATAGACCTTAGTGGTCCCCTAATACTGTATCTGAAGTCTCTTTTATATAGACCTTAGTGGTCCCCTAATACTGTATCTGAAGTCTCTTTTATATAGACCTTAGTGGTCCCCTAATACTGTATCTGAAGTCTCTTTATATAGACCTTAGTGGTCCCCTAATACTGTATCTGAAGTCTCTTTTTATATAGACCTTAGTGGTCCCCTAATACTGTATCTGAAGTCGTGGGGGGAGGGATGAGCACCGTTCGGAGCTACGGGAGCCCAGAGGGGAGCGTCGGCTGATGTTAAGGAGAAAATCGATTTTTCATTTAAACAAATCCACGTTGACTACACATTCGAGTTAATCGATTTATCGCCCAGCCCTATTTGAAAGCCATGATGTCTCTCTCTCTCTCATGGGTGGGCCAAATTCTCTGGGCGGGCAAAGCGGAGAAAGGGGAGGTAACCTTGCTCCTTATGACCTCATAAGGAGAAGATTCCTGATTGGTCCATCTGAGCTTTCATTTTCTCAAAGGCAGAGCAGGATACCCAGGGCTCGGTTTACACCTATCACCATTTCTAGCCACTGGGGGACCATAGGCATTAATGTTAAAAAACCTCATAAAGTGACATTTTCATGCCATGGGACCTTTAATCCTCATGTAGCATGTTTGAAAAGTATTTTTAGTAGTAAGTGATAATTTAATAGATAGCCTTTTTGGCCGTTGCTGTATGTGTTGGATGCCTTTTTTATTTTTTTATTTATAGAATTGATTTTGAGCTGCACCAAGTTGTAACAAAAACCTAAAATATAATGATGAACTTAATGAGTTTTTATTTCCACAGAATATTTTTGTAAGTTACGACATGGATCACTTTGTAGAGGATGAAGACAAAACCCCAAATGGTAAGAACCGCACTGTAAACATGACTTAAACGTCCGTTACACTCGCCGCAGCCGACGCGTCTCGCGCCAGTGTGACAGCGCTAGACGGAGCGCCGTAGCTATTTAGGCTACGTTTACACGTGGCCGGCTATTTTCATAAACTGACATTTCAACCTCTCGGTTTTCAGAAAATTGTTCGTTTATATGTACCCGTGTATATATGCCGTCAATGCAGTTAAGAGCATGCCAGACCTGTAGGTGGCAGTGTAACGAGAAGCTCAAGCCCGCGTTAGCCAATCAGAATCCCGACAATAGCAACAACAGCAACCAATCGCGTCCTCTTTCTCTCTCTCGGCTGCCTAAACCTCCATTTGTCTCGGTTTACATGCAAACGTGCAAACAAAGTTTTCCAAAATCTCCACTTTGGCCAGAGTTTTTATTAATAATCGTTTTCTGTGATAAAAAACGGGGTTTTCGTGTAAATGAGAGGCCAAACCGCAGGAAAATATCTGCGTCTTCCCTTCGTGTAAACGGGGCCTTATACTCGGTGGGCAGGTGGTGGTAGTTTGCGTCTTCTCCTGAACAGAAGTGTTGCAACTGAGGAAAGGCTACCGACTCTCTTTCTATGGACTAGAAGAAGAAGAAAAAGGTAAACAACGGCCCGAACTGGCAGCAGCATTGACGTCAATGCTTCGATTTGATTCGATGAGCTACTTCGTCGGATCAAGCCTTTCATTCACCATAAAAGAGCTCATCTTAACCCAGCAAGTTTACAGGAGAGACTTGCAGTGAGTCTGAGAGTCCTGGCATAGGGTTGTTTTTGAACTCGTCCATGAATCCTGTTTCTGCTTTGTCGTGCGCCGCTGAAAAATATAATAAAATCCTGGCGCGCCAGTGAGATCTACGTCATTTTGACGTCACATTGGTGCGCGACACGTCGGCTGCGGCACCTGTAAAACGGCCTTGAGCCTATTGTGGATATTGTAAAATAAAGTGTAGTGTTTGATACCTGCTGTCTTAAACTGATGTCTGTTCTCTTCATGGTTTGGTCTTCAGGTCTGTGTTTTGTAGAGAACACGGGAAAGGACAACTGGTATGTGAACTCTGAGACCGACAGTGACAGCGACTGAAACTCAAGAAACAAAAAAACACAATCTTTCCATCATGGCATCTAATATTACTGAGGGTCACATAAATATTATCTTCTGTTGTTTTGGTGCTATGAACTTTTATGAGCCAGTCCCACAATGAGCTTTCCTTAGGATGTACCATTTCTGTGTCTGTAGCTATTGAGGAGGAGAGAGGGGGGGCAAGATGGAGGGTTGGGGTGTGGCCTTGACCAACTGCCACTTTGCTCGTTTGAAAGCCATGATGTCTCTCTCTCTCTCTCTCTCTCTCTCTCTCTCTCTCTCTCTCTCTCTCATGGGTGGGTGAAATTCTCTAGGGCGGGCAAAGCAGAGAAAGGGGAGGTAACCTTTCCCCTTATGACCTCATAAGGAGAAGATTCCTGATTGGCTCATCTGAGCTTTCATTTTCTCAAAGGTAGAGCAGGATACCCAGGGCTCGGTTTACACCTATCACCATTTCTAGCCACTGGGGGACAATAGGCAGGCTGGGGGAACTCATATTAATGTTAAAAAACCAGAAGTGAAATCTTTATGCCATGGTACCTTTAAACTTTAAGATTGAAGTCTTGAGTCTGATTCCAACAAGTTTGATTTACATGGTTGTTTTCTCAAGCGTAAATGCGAGATGCAATATGACTATCACAGTTTCACGTTCTAGAAGAGTTTAACCCAGGGCTCGACATTAAAGGGGTGATAGAATGATTATATAGAGTATTTCACACTGTTCCTTATGGTCTCCTAATTGGATATGTAACATTTGTTGGGCTGAAAATGGCCTGGTTGATATTATATTGGCCCTTATGCATCCGTGTTTTGGCTCTATTTGAAACAAGAGCTTTTCTTCCAAATATGGTATGCTCGTGAATATTTAGATGAACTGTGCGCTGATTGGTTGAGCGAATTGCCATAGGCAGACCTTAGAGATGCGCGCTGATTGGTTGAGCGAATTCCCAATACACACACATTAGAGAAGCGACAGAATCTCATATTCCAGACACTGCAATGTTTCATTACCAAATTCACTTCTGAGACTTTTTTATGTGAGAAATCAACTATATAAAGCTCAAATATGGGCCGTTTTACGAAAATTGTGTCGGACTTCAGCGGCGGTGCTGCTGCCTCGCCGCACGGCCTGCCTTCCTTCACAGACCCCGGCCTGCTGTGAGCTCCGTTAGGCTGGCAGCCCTGACAGAGCTCCAGGGCCTGCAGCTCCCCTCTTCCTGCTAGCTAAATGTCCCGTTGTGTGAGAGTGAGAGCGCGGTCAGAGAACTTGTTACACCAGCAATCTCTTACCACATGTTACACACAATGTCACGCCACTTAGCTATACAACATCTAAATGTCTTATAAAGCTAACAATGGTTTCCGATTTCAAGTTACTATTTGTAAAGTTTAGCTAGGTGTTTCGTTAGCTGCGACTGTCCCTTCAATCCTATCTGTGTAGCTACAAATCACGGCTAGTTAGCTTCATTTTTGGTCGTAATTCGAGTATATTTACAGTTTAAGTTTCATCACGCCACTTACACATCTAACTAAATGTCTTATAAAGCTAACAACGGTGTCCGATTTCAAGTTAATGAATATTTGTGAACAGTGGGGGTTTCGTTAGCTATGACTGTCCCTTCAATCCTAGCTATGTGTAGCTAGCTACAAATCACGGATAGCTTCATTTTTGGTTGTAATTTGAGTATATTTACAGTTTGAATTTCGTCACGCCACTTACACATTTAAATAAATGTCTTATAAAGCTAACAACGGTGTCCGATTTCAAGTTAATGAATATTTGTGAATTTCAGAGGAATTGTAGGAGCTATCTCTCATTGATAGAGCTACATCCAGCCGCAGGCTCTATCAATGAGACTCGCGGACAAGCGGCGTTTATTTCCCCAATCGTTTGTTTAAATAACTCAACACATTATAATTACACACATTAAAAGATTAACTGGAACCTGTGGTAACAGATTGCTGGCGTAACAAGCTCTCTGACCGTGCTCTCACTCACACACACCGGGCATTTAGCTAGCAGGAAGAGGGGAGCTGCAGGCCCTGGAGCTCTCAGAGCACCAGCGTGTAGTAATCCATTATCCAAAGCCGGTGACTTTGCGCGGGTATGGAGTGCTGTCGGCTGCCAGTCGTGACTGAGCTCAAAGTTCCTCAGAGCAGGCCAGGGTGTGTGAAGGAAGGCAGGCTGGGTGGCGAGGCAACAACACAGGCAGCACCGGTGCCGAACTCCGACACACAGTCGGACAACATTTGCAATTAACCATCCATTTTTGTAAAACGGCCCATATTTGACCTTTACACAGTTGATTTCTCGCATAAAAAAGTTTCGGCGTGACTGTTCTCTTAAGGTTCTGGATTTTGAGATGCTTGCGCAAGCAACTCAGCTTTGTTGGGATTCGCCCGTTTTCAGCAGCAGTTTCAAAATATGAGATTTTCATAGCAAAGGGGTGTCAGTGGGACTTTGAGCTTCTATGTATGTCCTATTTACCCACCGAACTGTCGTTATTCAACTATGACAGGGTAAAATCGGTTTTGCATTCTATCACCCCTTTAAGGCCTGTCCGCTTGTCCGGGACAAGTGGATTTTTTTGTAGGGCAAGTGGAAGAGAAATTTACTTGCCCCACTGGACAAGTTATGTGCCACTCATTACGTATGTTACCGATTTTGAAACTATAATTTCTTTCCCCCGCAATCCCGGTCAGCGGCCCGCTAACGTTAGACCCAGCCCGCTAACATTAGACCCAGCCCGCTAACATTAGACCCAGCCCGCTGTTCAGCTCGTTCTCTGTAAGCAATGCAGCATGAAAGCACGGTGAACCTGCCGGTGTTAGTTAGCTAACGTTAGCTTGCTAACTAACTCCGCCTTAACGTTACCTCCTCGCCACATCGTTGACAGAAAAGGAGAGACCCGTTGCTAATACGGCACCGGTGCCTTAACCACCGTTATCTACCGGACCGAATTGCAACGCGGTGCCACTGAAATGCCTGCGCTTCTCTCGGATGCTCCGAAAACGGACGTTAGAGGCAACCTAAACATCGCCGCATGTTACGCTAGTTAACACTATACTCAACAGCAGGTAACGTTAGCCTAGCGTCAGCTAGAGTAAACAGTTAAAATGCTGACAGCTAAACGGTGTAAAGTGTGGAACATCTGACAGTGTGCCGCTGCTGTTGTCGGAAAAACACAGATGTTGCGTTCACTTGAAATTCGCCCCGCCAGCGTCGTGCTGCTTCAAAGTTGTTGTAAAATACCCTTTTCCTATCCAGTGGTTGTTTTCGTCGTTTAACAGGAACTTACTGGTGAAATAAGTTATTGTTAAGTTATTGTTGTTACATTTTTAATAAATCATTTAATTTTGCCTTAGCAATAAACAAGCCGTTCTATAATGTCGTTTTTTTTGTGCTCCTTTTTGAAAAAAAATAATAAAAATATGCAGATTAAATATCAGGTAATAATCAACTGTAAAGTAGCTACACCTTTTTAAAAGGATTCTTTCGGTAAATCAGCCTCTGCCGGGTAGAAATTTGTGAAATTGTATAAAAAAAGTTAACACCAACATTTAGTCGCAAAATCCATTGTTATGTCTACAAAATTATTTTAGATATAGTAGAAGTTCAAGTCACCACTACCTCTGGTCAAAATATTGACTTAGTATCTCAGAATATAAACTAAGAATCTCAAAGTAATGAGAAAATGTCAAATATTGACTTAGAATCTCAATATATTGGCTTAGTATCTCAATATATTAATTTATCTCAAAATATTGACTTAGTATCTCAATATTGACTTAATATCTCACTATATTGTTCAGTATCTCAATATATTGATTTATCTCAAAATATTGACTTAATATCTCATTATATTGTTCAGTATCTCAATATATTAATTTATCTCAAAATATTGACTTAATATCTCATTATATTGTTCAGTATCTCAATATATTGATTTATCTCAAAATATTGACTTAGTATCTCAATATATTGACTTAATAACTCAGAATATTGACAAAGAATCTCAAACCAATAAGAACATTTAAAATACTGACATACAATCTCAATATATTGACTCAATATCTCAAAGTATCAACTTAGTATCTCAATATATTGACTAAGTAACTTAGAATATTGACTAGGAATCTGAAAGTAATGACAAACTTTAAAATACTGACTTAGAATCTCAATATATTAACTTCTGCACACCGGCATGCAACATATTACTTTGTATTATGGAGTCTGGAGATCCTTTTTTCTTGTTGAAGGGGAAATCTATGGTTGGGGCACGTTTGTTTCTACTGTTTCAACTGAATTGTATTAATGTTGATAGTGTTTGGATGCTTTTAACGTTTTTTTTTAACGTTCTGCATTAGCTAAACACAATTTTTTTTATAAAATGATAAATCTTTACCTGGACAAGTGACTTTTATGCACGGACAAGTGAAACGTAAATGTACTTGTCCGAAGGACAAGTGCCTCAAAAAGTTAATGTCAAGCCCTGTAACCCAAACTTTAGTCCGGCAAAAGAATAAGGAGTCAACTTTTCCTTCTGGCTTCTCAAACCTGATTTGTTTATTTATTTTAATTTTTTTATATATATATATCACCAGAGGGCTGTTTCACGAAACCAAGATAAATTGGTTGCAAAAATATTCACCCTTTTTGGAATTAATAACAATTAGGTGATTTGGACTTTTCTTCCCAGTAAAGGCCCCGTTTACTGTCATATTAAAGAGTTATGCCCAGTTACATGACAGAGTATTAGGAAAATAATTGAAAGTCTCTGTAAACGGTGCAGTGTTATCTGAGTCATTGGAGTATCTTGTGTGTTGTATTTCAACCCCAAATTAAACTTAACTGTGTGATCCAGGGACCCAAGCTCATGACGGCATAATTTAACCACAATAATATCTACGTGCGTCTGCTATTAATAAAAGACAGAAACGTTTAAGGGAAACTTCCGTATTTTTCAACCAGTATTTCTGCAGCGCACTCGCTTTATACTTTTTATGATTTTATTTTTTGGGTTTTATTTTAGGACAGATTAAGTCAGGAAAGTGTGGGAGAGAGGGGAGATCATGTGCAGCAAAGGGCCGTGGGTTGAAACCAAACCGCGACCGCTGCAACAAGGACTGAGCCTCTGTACACTGGGCGCACGCTCAACCAGGAGAGCTAACCAGTACTAGACGTGATGGTTCGGAGTAATTTCACCCTAGGGTCCTTTTGCACCATGACCTCGAGCCAAAATATCCCCCCCCAGAAGCTTTTTTCACCTGGGTCTAACATTGGGAGAGTTAGCGTAGAGTAGCGTTATCAGCTGAATAGCTTAGCACAGGGGCTAATGGATCCAAAGTGTCTCTTAACATTACCCCACTAATAATGCCCGAAATGATACCAAACTTCTACACTAGTACAAACAGGTTATGCATTCATAAAACAATGGATTGTAAAGTTTGTAAGTACACCAGAAGTGTATGTAAATAACACTTGCCTGCTGGCTTCTGCTCTCTGTTGTTGTCGCTGCTGTTACTACCGGACAGTAAGAGGAGTGCTTAGGGACCGTTTACAAATTACTACACCGAAAAGAGATACAACAAAAATATTTATTAATTTAATGATTAAATAAGGTAATGTCTCCAAACTTACCTCGGTTATTACTTGTCTCCTGCTAGTTATAGTACAGCACTTACTTTAAAAAAAAAAAAAGTTAAATAAAAAAATATTTTTTGTTGCATCTCTTTTCGGTGTTGTAATTTGTAGACGGCGCTAAGCACTCGTCTCACAGCACCAGCAGAGAGCAGAAGCCAGCAGGCAAGTGTTATTTACATAAACTTCTGGTGTACTTACAAACTTTACAATCCATTGTTTTGAGTGCATAACCTATTT
Source organism: Perca schrenkii (assembly GCA_025617405.1). Classification (NCBI taxonomy): domain Eukaryota; kingdom Metazoa; phylum Chordata; class Actinopteri; order Perciformes; family Percidae; genus Perca; species Perca schrenkii. The sequence continues at coordinate 35,935,036 of CM046794.1, read as the reverse complement.
GTACTACTTTAAGTGACTGATGGGGAAACATTTTTTTTTGAGTATTAAGTGATTGCGCTGCAGCCGGGCAGTTACATATACCGGACACACACCACACGAGAATCAAGCTAATTTTAGGCCCAATTCCCCCCTCCCGACAAGAGTCGGCAAAGCCAGATTTTTTTGATTGTTCTAAAGATTATTTTGCCAGATTTTCCTGTGTTCAACAGGGAACATATTGAGGGAAATTTCCCAGTTTGTTTTATTTTTATTTTTTTTCATTTCACAGAACAGATGAACACAAATTGACAAGAACAAAAACCCTCTCTGTTTCATTGTTTTTAAGTAAATTAAATTCAAATTATTTCCAAAAGTCAATAGGTAATGTTAACTAATTGTCATTTTAATATTGACCAAAAATACGCTACGCTAACGGCAGTTTACTGAACCGTCGGGAAACAGACCCAGGCACCCGAGTCAGAACAGCGGCCATTCGTAATGTTACACTTCCGTTAGCGTTACCGGTGTACGTGCCGAATATCTCCTCCCTGCCGAATCCCCCCTCCCCCCCCCCCCCTTCGCGTATAGCCGTCTTTACTTTAGCTAAATTTACCCGACAAAAGGGGGATAATGCTAGCCTGGTTGACATAAGACCCTTCTCAGTTGTAACTGAGAGTGGGTCTGGGCAAGCTTCATTCACAGCACATTTCCAAAGGGCATACCTGCAAACTAGTCGCTTTTCGGCAAAACTTGTCATTTTTAATGAATGGGGAAAATGTCATCCACGTGAATCGTGTAGATCCGACACTACACTCGGCAGCAGGTAATGTTAGCCTACCATTAGCTAGCAGCTGGAGTAAACACGGTTTAAATGCTGACAGCTAAACGGTGTAAAAGTGTGTCTGTATTTCACTGGAGAGGATTCTAACACCAGACTGTAGCTGCCGCTGTCTGAAAAATAACTCGGCCTCACCAGCCTCGATGTGCATTCAAAGTAATTGTAAAATACCCTTTTCCCATCCAGTGGTTGTTTTTGTCATTTAACCTGAATTTACTGTTGAAATAAGTTATTAGTTATTATTACATTTTTAATAAATAATTTTTTTGTGAGTAACTTGAGTACACTGTATAATTTAATGCAAGCACATGAATGTTGAAATGACTGAAAATGCCCATCCCTACGACGTTAGCCGTGATGTAGTCTATATCCTTGACCTTCTGTCCCCTTCCTCTGTCTTTGTGTTGTAATTCTAACCTCTAGTGGATTTGTGAGGACTATGGTTAACTGCTCCTCAGATCTCTGCAGGATAAATCCAGACAGCTAGCTAGACTATCTTTACAATTTGAGTTTTCTGTTGTACGACTAAAACAACTTTTAAACGTACACATGTTCCACCAAAACAAGTTCTTTCCGGGGCTATTTTGCAGCGGCACAACAGCTTTTCTACGGTGCATAGCACCGCCCCAAGACGATTGTGATTGGTTTAAAGTAGCACGCCGACTTATTGGGACTTTGTCTTATTCACCGTACCCCCCAGAGTTAGATAAGTCCATACATACCCTTCTCATCTCTTTGCGTGTCGTAACTCTGTCTGATGCCACCACCGCTAGCCTAGCTTAGCACATATCCTGGAGGTAACTGGCTCCATCTAGCCTAGCTTAGCACAGATCCTGGTGGTAACCGGCTCCATCTAGCCTAGCTTAGCACAGTTCCTGGAGGTAACTGGCTCCATCTAGCCTAGCTTAGCACAGATCCTGGAGGTAACCGGCTCCATCTAGCCTACTGCTCCCAATAAGTGACAAAATAACGCCAACATTGTTATGATTTGTATATTCACAGCATGTACAAATAACAAGGTCACATGACACACAGCCGTCTTCTAACCGTATACATACTGGGAACTATATTCTCAGAAGGCAAAGTACTGCTACTCTCTGCTACTTGGGTGGAGCAAATCACTCCGCCAGAGTATAGAGAGCCGAAGTCACGCCCCTTCCGGTGGACCTCATGGGACCTAAACTTGAAAAAAATATGAATGGCGAGAGGCAAATTATTTTTTGATCCCGTTTGAATTGAGCCATGGATTACAAATATGATGTTCGTCAATTTAAAAGATACGTTTTCAACCGAAGAAAGTCTCAGATAGCCATAGGTTTGTCGTAGTACCACTTAGTTTTGTGTGAAACAGCTCAGTGAACTACATCTCCCAGTGGACTACATCTCCGGTTTCACACAATCTACGTCACCTAGGTTGATGCTTGGTTTGTTCGCTAGCTAGCTAGCTTAGCGCTGTTCCACAACACATGTAACCTTATCTTACCTGCTGGGTTTTATCCAGTCAAGTGTTTTCAGCAGAGAAGCAAAAGAACAAGCAAGATCCTCTGCTCATTAGAGTAACGTTACATCTCCGGTACGATACACACAGACATCGTAGCTTCAGCGAGACGTCACCCATGAAGTTTGTAGTCTTTCTAATTACGTATTTTCACAGTCTTATACTTCAACAGTTTAACAATAAACGGAGACTTTTTTCGGTTGAAAAAAAATGTTTTAAATTGACGAACATCATATTTGTAATCCATGGCTCAATTCAAACTGGATCAAAAAAAAATTATCTCTCCATTGACCCTCGTTCATATTTTTTCGAAATATAGGTCCCATGGACGGTAGAAGGGCGGGACTTTGGCTCTCTATTAGAGTAGCAGTGCTTCGCCTTCTGAGAATATAGTCCCCAGTATGTATACGGTTAGAAGACGGCTGTGGCTCATGTGACCTTGTTATTTGTACAGGCTGTGACTATACAAATCACAACAACTAAATAGGAAAATGTTGGTGTTATTTTGTCACTTATTGGGAGCAGTAGGCCAGATGGAGCCGGGTACCTCCAGGATCTGTGGCAGGATACGGTGAATAAGACAAAGTCCCAATAAGTCGGGCTTTTCCTTTTTAAAGAAATGCCAATAAACCACAGCACATTTTCCTCCAATCCAGACCCTCCTACAGCACGCTTTAGAGGAGGGTCTGGCAAAGCAAGACAAGCCGTGATATAAATTAATGGAGCTCCTCTTTGGCACCAAGCCTTATCTTTTAAATGCATCTCTAATATTTACTCCTGTTTTACCACGTCGGGTCATGCAACTGTTAAGAAAGACACCAAGCTTTTTTTAGGTCCGGTAGAATGAATCTATCTCTGTTAATCCACTTTGTTTGGTTGCTGCTAACATGGCTGCAGCTCGTCGTTTTTGCTTTTGATGTTGGACAACCCCGGTGTTAAAATGGGTAGTTGACAACAACACAAACAGACATTCCATCACAAAACGGAAATTATAAAGGAGAAAATATTAGCTTTAGCATTGTTGTCAGAAAAGATAGTATCTGAATATCTGGTGACATATTCCGGTCATTTTTTAATTATTATTATTATTCAGCGTTTAGTTTAGGATTTTTTTATTTTTTTTTAGCAGTGGTGGCAGGTCTGTCCGAACGACAACCCCTCCCACCCAGCTCCGCCACCGAACACCTGTGCTTTTCCTACTATGACATGTCAACATGTCCCGATCTATTACACTGACTCACTCACCGTTTTAATGTTTCCAGATGTGTGATATCAGGACGATGAGCTGACAGAACTGACAAGTTGAACGTTGTCCAAGTTGAACACAGTGAGGTTTTTGGCGGAGCTGTTCGTTTAATAGTCGGCTCAGAAGAAAGTGAACGTTTTGACAGTAAACTCCATCAACACAACAGTATGTGGAGTTAAAGTGGACGGGCCCAATAACCTCTGAATAGTATAACAATGTGAGTCAAATTAACTCCATGCTTCATCAACACAAAGCACATTGCTATCGCTACAAGAGAATGCTTCATGCCACGGCTCGTTTTCTGTGAACAATAGCCGCTTTCCGACCAGGTAGTTGCAGGAACATATTATAGGAAAATTCCACTTCTAAGCAGTTCTACTAACTACTCTCCCCCAAAACAGTCTTTTCAATTTGCATTTGCACTGGCCAGGTGGCGATAGGGACTATAGGAGGGGTAAGGGAGTAGCCTAATGCAAGCACAGCAACGGTCTTTATAGTCTAAAAATCAGAAAACAAATACACCAAAAAAGTATGAACTACATACTAAATCTAATGTATATGGCATGTTTGTCATAATTTAAACAAACCGTGTGTGTGTGTGTGTGTGTGTGTGTGTGTGTGTGTGTGTGTGTGTGTGTGTGTGTGTGTGTGTGTGTGTGTGTGTGTGTGTGTGTGTGTGTGTGTGTGTGTGTGTGTGTGTGTGTGTGTGTGTGTGTGTGTGACAGCGAGGTTGTCGAGTCCGCAGGGCACGCTTGTGGAGTTGAACTCCGAAAAGACAGTTAATCACAGGTTCCCGTTAATCTTACGATGGACAGGTGTTAAACAAACGAATCGTCAACGGCCAATAAAAGCCTCTTATTTCTGAGAGCGGTCTGAGAGACCTCCAGCTGACAGCGGGGTTTCTGAGCAGGACTGGCCAGCGACGAGCTAGCGGCCGGGGGCAGGCGCCTGCCGACTGTCGCCTCACTTCATGGAGCTTCTCACCTCTGAAAACTTTGAAGCAAATTGTCAATTTGGCATCAATTTTCGCAAGACTGCCAATATTCAAAATGTTAACATTAACTTAACCTTAAACGTTGTCAGAAGTGAATTTAGTGATGAATAAGATGGCGAAAACTGTTAAAATTGTCCCGTTGTTGGTCTGTCTGTACCGGAAACCCGACCCTGGTGGACCTATAGGTCCCGATGCTGAGAAGGGAACAGCGAAAAGACCCTGACCTGAAGTAGGAGCTGAAAGAGTTACAGGACCTGCAGCCAGAGGAACTTAAAAATCCCCAAATTGGTCCAGTCGGAACACGAGAAAAAGAGTTCTAGGAATTTTAGGTTCTAGGAACTGCAAAAATCCCTCTGGTCGGAAAGTGGCTAATGTGTCTTGGGGGTATTTTATTTTTTTATTTTATTTTTGGGGGTAACCTTTAAGGTGGAGTTAGCAAGCTAACGTGAGCCAGCTAATACCAGCTGGCTGGCTTGCTAGTTCTGCTGTGCTTTTATGCTGCATCGATTACAGAGAATGAGCTGTAAAAAGGACTGGGTCCCACAACCACTGATTGGTGGGCTTGGTAGCATATAATCATATCCAGAGTAAACATAAATAGAGAATACCTTTTGCACTCGGCACAACAGCAAACACTCAAACCGCAACATGCTTAAATACACATTTAAAACATGCACAGTTTCTCATATAGTAAAAAAGGTGATGCATTTAAGATGCTTGCTCCTTCACATAATTTGTCTAACATCAAAACATGCAATGCATTTTCCTATGGGGATATGCATAGATCAATCATTACATAACTTCACCGGGGCGCAGTGCTCAACGTTAACAGTGCCGACCGGGACCCCGGCTTTACCAGCAGGTAACCTCCAAATCAGGGCTTCTCGATTATGGAAAAAAAGATAATCACAATTATTTTGGTCGATATTAGAAGAAGAAGAAATGTTTTATTTATATTAGGACAATGCACATTAATCAACATTTCTGTAAATGCGCCAGTCGGCTAATCACGATTCACGAAATCACGATTATTTAACACGATTACTCATTGACTTTTGGAAAGATGTTTAGATGCATTAATTAAACTTATAACTAATACAAACTGAAACAGTTAAACAAATTAACAGTGTGTAAATAAGATGAGACAAAACGTAATGGCTAAAATATAATTTCTTGATTACATTGTTTTTGTAATCGAAATCGCCGTTCAAATTTGGTTTTGTATTAGTGGTTATCAAATAACGACAAAGACTCAAGTTAAATGTAAGTAAAATCACCTGCGAAAACACGCAACATATATAAAACCTTTTACTATCCTCATAAGTACTTGGGTTTGTTCCAGGGACGTATTAGAAGTATTTTTGTTTCGGTTTGTTTACATGATGCTGGGCAGCGTTCGAGGCGGAGCTCCGTTCATTCCTTTTGAGAGTTGCTCAGTGGCGCAGGAAGCCATCATGGAGCCAAAGATTACCGGGATGATCAGCATTGCTTCCGCACTGTGCCTCTCATAGAGTAACCCCAGATTTCCACTGAATGCAGAAAGTAAAAGTAAGCAGGTCTGGATTTGTTGCGGCCGTGACTGACAGCTGAAGTCACGATGGACAACACGAGATCTCACGAGATCTCACGAACTCACGTAGAATAGAACCACAAAACCAACACCAGTTAGTTTCCATCCAGAGGAGTAGAGGGGAAACAACTCAAGGGAAATATGATCCACCATGAGCACGGTGGATTTTATTTTGAAAATTAACCTCTGATGTTTTATTAAGGCCTGTCAGTCAGTCAGTCATCAGGGCAGAGAACAACCACCGTTGTGGCTGCTTTTAAGAGGAAGTGTAACGTCAACAGCACCGCGATCGCTTTCGGCTCGCCATTGATATCATATCGCAGCAAACGCTGTCTGCGTGAAGTTTTAAAAAACTGTAACTACACTTGAAACCAACCGTGACTCTCTGTGACCTCAACAAAACTGCAGTTTACTCTGTCTGCACCTCTGCGCGCGCGTGTGTGTCGGTCGGAGCTCCGGTCTGTGTCAATATGCAGACAGGACAGATAAGCTTGCGTTTACGCGCTCAGATGATTTTGGAACCGAAATTTGGCACCGAAAGATAAAGAATTTTTCGATACCATAAAAGTATCGACGGTCGGTACCCAGCCCTATGCATACGGTAACTACACCTACTTTGGATGTCTCGTGAGCTAAATCCGGGTCTCACTGTCACGAGCCAAAGCAATAAGAGATTGTTGTAGCAACAAACGTAGTAATAACTTTGATTTAATATAGCACGTTTCATCAAACCCAAGGACTCTTAACACAGGTACAGGGGGACAAGGGGAAAGAAAATAGTACGCCAACACAAACGTACTAAAAGGAATAACACATCCACGCTAAGTGGAAGGAGGATGTAATTTAATTTCTAGGGCTGCCACCTCTTAGTCGATTAGTCAACTAATCGGTCGTTTTGGTCTTAGTCGACTAAGATTTCTTTAGTCGATTAGTCATTTTTTATGCTTTTTCATGCTTAATTACTTATTTCCAAGAAACTTCTGAGCACATTTATGGTAAACACAAGATTTAAAGTGGTGCTTTTGCAGGATTAATTGTGGAGAAACTCAGTTTTACAGATGGTTAATTAACTACATTTATATTGTGCTTTTCTAGTCTTAACCACCTCTCAAAGAGCACAGCTCTGTCAATTAAATCAACTAATCGATTAGTCGACAAAATAGTTTAAGTGTTAGTCGACTAAGAATTTCTTTAGTCGAGGACAGCCCTATTAATGTCGGCTACTGACGTACAACCACGTTGCGCAATCTAATCTACATTAAAATACAATTAGGCCTTTATAAAGAAATCTCCTCCTTCCCTTTACCTGGCTCCGCTGGATACGCTAACACTGGCTTTTTCCGGTGTTACAAAAAAATCTGTGACCCGTCAGAATGTGTTACTGTAGCCCCATCTATCTGCCGCAAATAATCTGTCGGACCCGGACAGATGAATTACTTAAAACTATATAAAAAATACAGCGTTCTTTTCAGTGTTAGTCTCGTTTGCTGTTACAGGTCATTCAAGACAATTGTATGAAAAATTACCGCTTTAGAAACATTAAAAAGTTACATATAGTCACTTTAAATGGGGACTCAATGATTTAATTATGGCTCTTCTACACTTCTTAATGTTATCAGACCGAATGGACAAAATTCTGATAGCGAAACGAGTAATTTACTTTTAAAGTAATGTACTTTACAGTAAATTGTACAGATTAAATGTGTAATGTACAGATTTACAGACGTCTCCTTTGCCATGTAAGTCTATGGGGAAAGGCTTTTTTGGGCCAGAAGGGCATCCCGTGACTGGCCAGCAGTTGTAATTCCACCGTTTAGGCCGCTTTGTTCAATGCTCGGCACACTACCTTTTTTTTTCTGCATGCAGTGGAACTTCCCACTGAAGTTGTTCAGTTGAATTTCTTTTTAAAATTAATAGTTTTGGTACAAGATTAGAAAGTAAACGGTCCAAGGGGTGAATACTTTTGCATGTGTAACCTTTTTCAGCCCTTCTGAGTTTGCAGGTATGTGTAATCTTGTCTTAATGTTACTTTTTGTTTTGTAAATCCAATAAAGTGGAAATTATTTGTTCAGTTGATCTTAAAGGGGTCGTCTGTTTGTTGTTGTGCAAATCAGTACGTTTAGTCAGATACTGTATTTAAGTACAATTTTGAGGTACTTGAGTATTTCCATTTTCTGCTACTTTCTACATCTCAGAGCTTAATATTTTACTTTTTAATTAACTACATATTTATTTGATGGACTACATTAACACATTCAGATTATAGACACACTCCTAAACACTGGGAGGGGGGAAGATAACTAATGGGACACACTTCCTGTCCACTAAACACAGGGAGGGGCAAGAGAATGGGACATGCGCCCAAGCATAGCAAATAAATAAATACTAAATAAAATAGCTCCACCACATTTAAGTGATTTTTTTTACACACATTACACACTGGATCTAACATTGCCCATAATGCAACCTTTTACACATTTTAGTTAAACCTTTCCTAACTGATAAATCGTCACATTATTGAAACTTGTTGCCCACAGTTTGTAGGCACTTTATTTCTGTCAATTGTCTCCAATCCTAAAATGAGATAACCCTTCAGATAACATGTCAGTTCCCCCACATTCACAGAACACATCACACAACTACAAATAGTATTCTTATTGACGAGTAAACTGACCTTATGTGTATAACGGGTGGAATATACCCTTTAAAAGTGGATAATTTCTTTCCACAAGCCATCACTCTGATGAACAGCTGACTTCTTCTGACTCACAACGTCGGGTTCAATTCCTGTACAATAACCCAGCAACACTGTCTCTAATATTAGCACCTGTTTACTGGTTCCACTTATTTATTCATCATTCTCTATTTCAGAGCTGTTCATACTGTTCATATTGTAATATAATATTTATATAATAACATAGTAGTTATTTATTCCAGCATCCTTTGCACTATGCTCCATAATTAAAATAATAATTTATCATAAAAATAATTTACTCCTGCACACTTTGCACTCTTCATTGCACTGCTGCCTCTACCTGTCTATTAGGTCTGTCCTCGACTAAAGAAATTCTTAGTCGACTAACACTTATAGGATTTAGTCGACTAATCGATTAGTTGATTTAATTGACAGAGCTGTGCTGCTTTGAGAGGTGGTTAAGACTAGAAAAGCACAATATAAATGTAGTTAATTAACCATCTGTAAAACTGAGTTTCTCCACAATTAATCCTGCAAAAGCACCACTTTAAATCTTGTGTTTACCATAAATGTGCTCAGAAGTTTATTGGAAATAAGTAATTAAGCATGAATAAGCATAAAAAATGACTAATCGACTAAAGAAATCTTAGTCGACTAAGACCAAAACGACCGATTAGTCGACTAATCGACTAAGAGGTGGCAGCCCTACTGTCTATATTGTTTCTGTTGATAGTGTGTATAAGTTGTTTGTTTTGGTTGTTGTGTGTGAGTAAGCACATTGTAAGCATTGTATAATCCAAAGCAAAATTCCTCTTATGTGTCCTCATACCTGGCAAAAAAAAGCTGATTCTGATTGTTCTCTCTAATGTAATACACCGCTCTGGGCGCTAGAGGGCAGTGAACCCGTTTTAGTAGCGTCTCTAGGCCAGTTCAAGTCTCCCAGTAACCAGAGAAACAAACGCATCTATTTTTACTTGTACGACGTGTAACCACTACATTTGCGCATTAGTAAGATAAGAGGTAATGTAAAAAAAAAAAATATATATATATATATGGTTACGACACGCTGCGCAATGAAAAGCAACTATTTTGACAGCTTGTTTTACGTGTTTCCTCTGTGATGTCTGGCAACCCGGCGGACCAAAGGCTGAGGTCCTGTAGCGGGCTAGCCAGCTGATCCCAGACCGTAAACATCTTCTGACAGGCGGCTCTAGGTGTTGGTCTGCCATGCCAAAGCCCGGGTGACCTGAGGCACTCTCTAATAACAGGTACAGTTCAACTAATTATCGCGTCTGTTAGCTGACGGCTGGGTTACTAGTTGGCCATGCTAACACGTTAATGAGCTAACGCCAACGTTAGATATGCTATTAGGCTACGGTTTTATATTGGGGGTATTGTTATTTTGTAGCTAGCAGGCTAATTGTAAAACTTCCGGCGCCCAGCTAGGATAGCCTGAGTCACGTACGAAGCCCAAATTTGTCAATATTCACAAATGTGACCAAACGGATATGCTTGATAAGCAGTTCGTTTAGCAAAATATACCAAAATCTTCCCAGCCACCTGTGAGGTGCGTGTTGGAAACCGCTGTTTTAAAAGCTAAAGCTAGCTAATCCCACAGCCGAAACACGCCAAACCAATCTCCATTCAAATAATGTGAAATTTAACCCAGAGGTAACGTTGCCTCTAAAAGTTTTGTGCTTGAAGAACACTATTAAATACTTTATTACACATCGTTTCAAATCATTATATACTGAAAGGCATTTCGGTAAAAACAACCAAGCCTCCACTTATAGTTTATTGCGCAATGGATGGAGAGATTGAGCATTGATGAAATATAAACGCAAAAAAAACACTTTAGATGTTATTAAATTAAGTTCACTTGTGTTAGAAGGATAATAAATTTGCCGAACTGATTAAAAGACCCCAACGATTCCTTTAACATCGGATTTATATTATTTGTGCGTTGTACGTGTGTCTGCAAACAAAGAAACATTAAAATGCCAGAGTTTTTAAATGGAGTTTGGTTTGACAAAAGAAGCCTCGTAGCTGTAGCCTACCAAACTACACGCATCTGAAATAGAGCAACGATATTCAACCTAAAGGCTTACTAACATACTTACATGTCGCACTGTGGATGGTCTTGTATCATAATAACTAAAATATACATATTTTGTGGCTTTTGGAAAACAATTTTATTTTGAAAACGTCCACGGAAATCTCATTATTCGCGATGGCTAGCTTGACACATCCTTGTTTTTGTCTTAAAGGTCAGTTGACGGTTTTTTTTTTTTCTGATTTTTAAAAACCTGCTTTGTTTTTTAAATGCCTCCACACCTGTACTTGTGATTCAGAGTCTGATAAGTTGGTTTATAGGTCAAAGGTGGATACTTAGCTTTTCTTCTTGGTTATGTTTTAGTATTCAGGTCTGGAGAGTTATGATGTGTATGTTCAGGCGGCATCGGACCTTAGGAGAAAGATGTGATGGTCCCCTTTTTTAAAGCTGTGAAACCTCATCTGCTGTCGTTTCATCTCCTGAAAGGTTTTTTTTATTGATCCAGAGAAAGCAGAAGTGATGTCTTCTTCCATTTCACCCGCTTCATTTCATCTTCTCTGCCATCTGTGCACTGTTTTATTGATTCTTGTTGTCTTTTCTTCACCTTCGCTGGTTATTGTCTACTCTGTTTTCTTCACGTGATTGATCTCCGGTCTGTGGCTTTTAGTAGTACTCCACATGCTGAAACACATTTAAAAAACACAACCAATTTAAACCCAACTTTAATCTCAGTATCATGACGTTCACAACCTTATGACATCTGACAAGTCAGACGCTTCTTTGCTTTGATGTGAGTGTGAACATTTGTGTCTGTAATAAGTTGACTATAGAAAGATATGGAAGAAGATCTTTTAATAAAGTAAAAATGTAGAGAGTGCCATAGTCTCGCTTTGCCAGACCCTCCTCCAAAGCGCGCTGAAGGAGAGTCTGGCTAGTCCACCAAGGGGGTAAGCGAGCGTCTGGAATGCGTAGCTCCTATGGCGCCATTTTGATGCTAACAAGAGATCACCCGCCGTTAGCATCCCATTGACTCCCATTCATTTTGACGTCACTTTGACAGCGAATAACTTTACATCTGAAGCGTTTAAAGACTCTATTTGTCCGTTGTTTATTTCTAAAGAAACACGACAATGTATAAAAGGCTCCATTACCTTGTAGCTCACGTTATGGCTCCGTAGCAGACGCTTTTATAAAAATAGGCTAACGATTGGGTCATAACCACGAGACTTACTGTCACACAGTAGAGGAATTACCGTATAGTACAGGAGAAGCTCACAGGCAGTTTGTACTTACATTAGCTGTTTAGGTTTAATTACTAATGTTAACTAGCATGTTAGTGATCAATAATTAGCCCGTGCCGATGTTATCTCCTTACATATACCTACACTCTCCGTCTCTGTAAGATTGGGAATGATTGAGATTTCTCTCGGCACAGCTACCAGAAGACTTCACACTTTCAGACAAGTTACTCACGTCACATCTACGTCTTCAAGCTCAGTTGGAGGCTGCTCAGTAACGCTCAGCCAGCACCGGAAAAGTGCTTCTAATATCCTTCACTGGTCTCCGTCCAGAACAACGAGGTCCATTATATACTGTCTATTTACTCCACACAGCATTCAGGGATGGGAGGAAAACGTGCTCTGTCCTGGCTATGCCCTCCTACGTACTTCCGCTAGAGCTGTAATTGGGCCTTCAAAGTTCGGCCCGAAAAGGACAGAACTCGGCCTCGAGCCCGACAGTACGTTTTGATTGACAGCTTTTTAAAAGCCCGAACCCGTTTACAGCCCGACTGTACAAAAGGCCGTCTATTAAGCAGTGATTAGAGCGCATGTCAGGAAATAGTGCGGACCCGCGCTTCACACCGCGAGCGGGCACATGCCCCACTCGGCGGAAAAAAGGGAGAGCTGTGTGCCGCACTCTTTCGTCAAGAACGAGTCATTTATACATGTTTTAACATCATTTATTCGTGACTAACGTCAGCTATCGGCCACTTGGAAGTTGGAACAAAGAAATAAAATAAGTCCTCCAGAGGCCAGCCTCCGTTTCACCTCCTCAGCGTCCATTTTCGCGCTAATCCAAACGCATCACCTGACCGCTCATTTACCCCGCAACCCTGAGCCCGGCCCGGCCCGAGCCCGTGTAAGATGATAGAAATTAAGACCAAACCGGTGGGGTCCCGTCAGGGTTCGGGTAGCTCTAAATTCCGCTCAATTTTCATTTTCCTTCAGTACTCCTTCTGGGTTTGCGGTATATTCTTGGGTTTTCTCCGGCCAAATCTTAACCGGTCCAATCAGCGACCAGAGGGAGTGGCTGAGAACAATGATATTGAGGTTGTGTGTTGTAGTTCTGTAATGGCGGTGGAGAAAGATGTGAGCGAAGCCATTCGGTCCGTTGTGGCAACGCTGCTGAATATCCAGAAGTTAACGCCCGAGCAAGACCAATCTTTGCTGAGTTGTGTTGGGAGCCATGATGTCGTGGCCCTCCTCCCCCACGGGGTTCGGGAACAGTTTGATTTTCCTGCTCGCTCCGTTAGTGGTGAAGGAGTTAGCTAAGGCTAACGCTAGCAATGCTAAGGTTAACGCTAGCGACGTCACGACCAGACGTTAGCGATTGGTTCTGGCAGATCCAGAGTGACTCTGGGAAGATCCAATAGTTTTAAACTTCAACAGAGTACCCGCCTTCAAGGAAGTTAACACTGGTCAATGGAGAGTGACCAGACTCTCTGGACTAATGACATGGACCAGAGTCTGGTAGGACCAGGCTAGTGTACCAGAGTCTGGTAGGACCAGGCTAGTGGACCAGAGTCTGGTAGGACCAGGCTAGTGGACCAGAGTCTGGTAGGACCAGGCTAGTGGACCAGAGTCTGATAGGACCAGTCTAATGGACCAATCCTGGAAGTGGAACGTGAAGGATATAGACTAAGAGCGCCCCCAACTCTAACAAGACTCTGATGATTTAATTCACATATTTGGACATCTGTCTGCAACAGTGGAATAGCTTGAAAGGTCATTTGTAAGGTTAGCATAAGATTTCTTTAGTCAATTTGTCATTTTTTTTATGCGTTTCTTTCATGATGAATTATTTCCTAGAAACTTTTGAGCACATCCCTGGTAAACACAAGACTTAAAGCGGTGCTTTTTGCATTTTTCTTTTGTGGAGAAACTCATTTTGAGATCTCCACTTTTGAGCAAGATTGAAATGTTGAACGTCAAACACCTCATTTTCTGCGTAGAAAAAAAGGAAAATGCAAGGCAGTCTTTTTCAAAATTTTCAAAAATTTATTTTACTGGCTATTTCATAATAGAACATTTAAAAGACACATAGGAAGAAGCAACCCACGAGAGGCTTTACACATGGGTTGCTTTTCACTATGTCTTTAACATTTTCTATCATGAAATAGCCAGTAAAATAAAAGGCTTTTTAATTTTGAAGAAGAGTGCCTTGGATTTTCCATTTTTTTTTTTCTAAACTTAATTGAATTCCTGACCCCAAAGAGCACCTTTTAAAAACATCTGACTGAACTTCCTGAGCACCCTGGACTCATTTTCTCAACTCAAGTTTCTGGTGACGTTTTTCTGCAACGATCTGTGCCTTTTCTGAATCAATTTATGGTGCAAATGTCTTTTTATTCAGGGTTCATACGTTTTTGAAAAAAACCTGGAAAAGTTATGGAATTTGAAAAATGCAAATTCCAGGCCTGGAAAGGTTTTGGAAACGTTCTATTCGGGGTGTGATATTACGAATCCCACTATGAGCCACATAAATTGTCATTAGTTTTATTGTTAAACCTCTGAGGCTAAACTTTAACACAGATTTTTATTATTGTCTGACATTTTCAGGAATACATAATCATGCAAATTTGCCGTAAAGTATTGGTTAAAATGCATCTGAACCCTGTTTATTTATGTAAAGGAAACTATAATAGATTTTTGGCTGGGGGGTGGGGGGGAGGTAGCCTCGTGAGACCGTTGTGATCTCGCGAGCTCCAGTTTTCCACTCGCAGATCAGTCTGGCATCTTGAGGTAGAGAAAATTTGGAGCCGTTAGCCAAACGACCGACCAATCAGCGTTGGTTTTGAGGTGGGTTAGGTGGTGATAGACAGGTGGTTTATCCAATCAGCTAACCAGTATTTTCAGACAGCGGTAGTCCTAATTCTGTTAGCCGCTCGCTAATGCTTTTTTCTTTTGGATCCTTCTTTTGGAATATGGTCCGGGAACCTGAAATGGGGCCTTTTATTGTTGTTTAGGGCAGCATGGTGGCCCAGTGGTTAGCACTGTGGCCTCACAGCAAGAAGGTTCTGTGTTCGAATCCAGGTCGTTCCGGGGCCTTTCTGTGTGGAGTTTGTATGTTCTCCCCATGTTTGCGTGGGTTTCCTCCGGGTGCTCCGATTTCCCCCACCATCAAAAACATGTACTAGGTTCTCCAGGCAGTGCCCTTGATCGAGGCACTGGCTCAGATCTGGAGTTGGTCCCCGGGCGCTGTCATTGGCTGCCCACTGCTCCCTTGAGGGATGGGTTAAATGCAGAGAATGAATTTCGCTACATGTACGTATGTGACAAATAAAGTACCTTTACCTTATTCCTAAATTCTCGTTACACAAACGGCAAATCTCCTTTACCGACATGTTGCTTGCTTGCTGAGCTAACGAGCTATGCTTGGCCTGCAGCAGGGTTAGCCTGGCTTGTGGTTGTATTTTCATACGCTTGGTTGATTTGGCCCGTTTATCACCAACATAGGTGATAGTCAGATGGTTCATCCAATCAGCTAACCAGTATTTCCGCCCCTTCCCAAAAGTTCTCCAACGGAAAGTTCCCAGATGGATATGCCGAGCTAATGCGAAGCGATCCATCTGGTGGAGTCATGTTGGGGGAGCGGGGGGTCCTTGCACTGGCCAGTTTTGATTATTGGGGGTGTTGATTACGCCTATGGCCTTAGCATCATATCATCGGGACGTCCTGAAAGTGTAGGGTTGATTTGTAAACTCTGATTATCTTTAAAAAAAAAATCAATCTATTGATGGTTTTCCAGCCCTGCTGCGTTCAGGGAACATTGTTTGGATGTTTGACCTTTTTTAATCTCCTTACTGTTGGTTGTTTGTTCTCCGTGTTCACACACATGCTAAGCTTCAGGCTAAGACGTCAGCTGAGTGACGCTAATCTCAAGTGTGTAATGGAACGGCCTGTTGGGTCAGGTGGGTTGGGGGGGGGGACACAGACATTCCTCTACACCGCTGAATACCCTTCAAGCTTGTAGGGTCACGAGGGACCATGGGTAGTGTGACTCATCCCAGCTGAGCAGCACAACATGAGGCGGGGAGTCTGCCTGTCTGTCTGTCTGCCTGTCTGTCTGTCTGTCTGTCTGTCTGCTGGACGGGTTCCCAGTTAGTCTTGACTGTCTGGAGCTGAGGGAGGATGAAGCTGGTCTCGGAGCAGCGGGGTGAGGTGGGTTCATCATCTGTCAGGTGAAGAGTTTTTTTTTTTTAAACCTGTGGACGGTGGTCGGATGTAACTAAGTACATTTACTCCAGCGCTGTACTTAAGTACAAATTTAAGGTACTTGATGCCCATTGTGTTGCGGAATTTTAAACAAGTTAGGCCATTTCTTGATAACAATGCTTCCAAGTTGTTTCTTTACACTATGATCCTTTCACATATTGAGTATTGTTTTACTAACTGGTCACTAACTAGTATAACTACTCTTAAAAGCATTGAATCTCTATTTAAGAAAACCATAAAAACTTTCGATAAAAAGGCATTGTCATTTCACCATTGCGATATCTTACAGAGACATACATTTTTAAGTTTTGAAAATTTTAAACATTTTAGGTATGCTTGTTTGATATATAAAGTGTTATATGATCTTGCCCCCCCCTCCGCTGCGTGACTTCATTCGGAGACTTGAAAGCAAAGGAAGTACACGGGCCTCTGTAAAAGGGGACTGTCAATAATAGGAGGTAAACTCTGGAATAGTTTGCCCCTCATAATAAGAGAGTGTCCTACATTCAACACTTTTAAAACTCATTTAAAACGGTGGCTTCTAGAAAACCAGAGATGCACACATTTTTAACAGTCACACGTTTCTTTATTCATATACTTTCACTGGTAAATCGAATGCAGTATAGAGGTGGAAGAATAATGTCTTTGTCATGTATCGTGCATCATGCATTTTTGTTCTGTTTTGCTTGTTTGTTTTGTTTATGTCACTACTATGTGTACCTTTTAATGTAATGTAGTGAATGAGTGCTGTATGACTGCTGGTTGTCTTTGTTAGTCTTATGTTACCTGCCTAGGGACTGCAGATGGAAAGTAGTTATTTTAACTAATTCTGGCATATTTACATGGTGTTTTTATACAACTATGTTCATAAATATGCATGGTCCCTGTCAAATAAATCAATAAATAAATTGTGTTCTGTCTGTGGAACTGTTCATTAGCTGTGTAATGTTATGTGTGATATTTGTAAAGCTGAACCGACTCACAGTAGCAAAACCGATGTTATTCTGATCCAAAGACTCTTTCTGTGAGATAGAAAGGACACTAACAGATTATAGCCTGGACACTATCCATTATATCCAACTGTTAACGAGTAATCATAATTTCAATATTGACCAAAATAATCGTGATTATTATTTTTTCCATAATATCGATATATCGATATAACATTGATATATTGCCCAGCCCTACTATTTAAATTAGCTGATAAATGGTTAAACCTCCATCGGCTCTTCACCTGTGTATTGCTGTTTGTATTTTGTCAATAGAAAATCCTCACCAATCGGTCCCGAAACGTCCCAGTTGGAAAGGAAATGCCGTAAACATATTCTTTGTAAATCTTTACAATCGTTCCCCGAACGAACCAAGCAAGCCAGCCTCGTTGCACCGTCCAAATTTTCCTTAAAACTTGGCATTTTCAGCCCGTTTCATTGCTCAGAGGTTGAAACGGGAGTTTAAAGTTAGCTCAAAGAAAGCGAAAAAGTGAGGGACGTCCGGCAGAACTTCTGGCGTCACCGCAACGATCCCGTAAGCAAACCGTCGTCGATGTAGACCATCTGTTTGATGGATTGGCGTGAGATTTTGTTCAGACTTTCATGAACAAAAGGCCCTGACGCACCAAGGAAATCGTTGGCTATCAGTCCAACTTTTTTGCGGTGTGTCCACGCGTCTGCCTTATCAGCGTCGGCGTGAGGAATCCAGGGTTGCACGATATTGACAAAATGCGATATTCATCATGAATATCGCAATATCGATATTGTAAACATATGTAAAACTACAAAAGTTATGGGAGAACGCATCAAAATAGATTCATAAAAAATAATGGACTGGTCCAACATGAAGAAATAATAAAGGACCATGTCTACAGAACAGGAAATATTCTACTGGTTGGACAGTATAACATATATAAATAAAGACCATGTCTACAGAACAGGACATATTCTACTGGTTGGACAGTATAAAATATATAAATATGGACCATGTCTGTAGAACAGAACATGTTCTACTGGTTGGACAGTATAAAATATATAAATATGGACCATGTCTGTAGAACAGACATGTTCTACTGGTTGGACAGTATAACATATATAAATATGGACCATGTCTACAGGACAGGACATATTCTACTGGTTGGACAGTATAACATATATAAATATGGACCATGTCTAGAGAACAGGACATGTTCTACTGGTTGGACAGTTATAAAATATATAAATAAAGACCATGTCTGCAGAACAGGACATATTGGAAACAGTAATACTTTCGATATAATATTGCGTGGCGTGATATTGCGATAACAATCATTCACCCCTACGTAGAAGGCTCTTTTCATGATCTCATCGGAGTAATCCAGAACACATAAGGCTGTCAAAACTGGCCTAAAAGACTTTTGAATGTTCCTCCTAAAATAACACCTAGTGTTTGGACGATATCTACGTTGCACATAGAGTTCGTTAGATGGCAAACATACAACAAGATGCGTAATTACTTGTTTAGGTATATTTATTTCAAGCTTTTCCCTTTTTTTGAATGACTAAAAAGATTCCCACAGCCTCTTGGCACGGAGAGTTCTTTCCCTCTCTCGCAGGCGCAGACAACGCGGTGGCTGGCAGTCGGCTTTAGTCTCTGCGATGCGTTCCAGTGCAACTTTCGGGTCGAGGCGACGCCACAGTCGGCCTTCGTCGCTACTCGTTCTTGGCCGTCCGTCAGCCAACTTGGCAGCAAACGGTGGAAAAATAACCTCTTGGACAACAGCCTGAAAGGGACTTTTTTTGTCTGATAGTTTCAATCTCAGCCGGTGATCTGAACAAAGTGGTTAATATTATTATATGGGATGTTGTTCAGCACGTACTGCATGTCTACAGGAATACATCCGGAGACTTGAAGGAATCCTAAGATCTGTTCGGGAGATTTGTTTTCGTCAGACATCAACAATCGGCTGAAGTATTTCCCCGTGTTTGTGATTGGAAAGAAGCCCTACTGCCATACTTGATTAATTAATATCTATTTATAGTTGGAGTAGAGACTAAACCAGACTAAAATATCTCCACAACTATTGGATGGGTGACCATGAAATCCATAGAAACATAATCGCCAACTATTCTATGATAATCGATTTAATCGTTAATATAATTTTTCATGCAAAAACAAATGACAGAAAATGCTGTTGCTCCGACTCAGGCTTGGTTTACAAAATACATTTTCCGATTTAAAATCATTTAGCTGTCCTTCCTTAAGAAAATGTGATGTTTTTCTATAAAACTAAAGCATTTTCCCCGTACGTGTCGTGTCTCTTTGTGGGATTTTGCGTCTCTTTATAGTCGTGTTGTGTCTCTTTTTTTGGTCATTTTAGTATTTTTGGGGGGTGTCGTTTTGGGTCTCTGTGGTCATTTGGTGTCTCATTGCAGTCAGTTTGTGTCCCTTTAGATGTAAACATTGATACTTTTATTAATGCAGCAGGTTAGAGGGAACCTTGTGAAATGGTACAAACTCTTTCAAGCAAAATATACAGTACAGGCCAAAAAATTCCTTTTTTCATGACTATTTACATCGTAGATTCTCACTGAAGGCATCACATCTATGAATGAACACATAAGGAATTATGTACTTAACAAAAAAGTGTGAAATAACTGAAAACATGTCATATTTTAGATTCTTCAAAGTAGCCATTATTAACCCTGACAAGGCACACCTGTGAAGGTAAAACCATTTCAGGTGACTACCTCATGAAGCTCATTGAGAGAACACCAAGGGTTTGCAGAGTTATCAAAAAAAGCAAAGGGTGGCTACTTTGAAGAATCTAAAATATAAGACATGTTTTCAGTTATTTCACACTTTTTTGTGAATTACATAATTCCATATGTGTTCATTCATAGTTTTGATGCCTTGAGTGAGAATCTACAATGCAAATAGTCATGAAAATAAAGAAACACATTGAATGAGAAGGTGTTTCCAAACTTTTGGCCTGTACTGTATATTTTTTTTTTGCAATTCAAATGTTACTATTACTAATCCAGTTGTTATTGAATCGGAATCAAATCGATTCAGGTAAACAGGGCCGGAGCCCAGCGCCATTTCTGACAAAGCAGCGCCTTCTTTAACCACGCTAAACGGTTCTTTTTGATTCCCCCCCCACCCCCTCCAGGATCCAGACCTCCAGCTCCTTATGGCTGTATATGATGAGAACATCCTGAAGAATCATTTCTACGTGGCGTTGGAGAGGCAGAGACCGGACCTATGCAGCCGAGTGGCAGAGCTCCACGGCATCGTGAGTCTCACCTGTTGTTACCTGATTATTTGGCTTATTGAAACCAGCTGGCGCGTGTGTCTCAGTCCGTCAGAAAGGATAAAGGACAACAAAAGAACATGGGTGACAGAACGGGTGATTTCTGGATGACCGGACAGTCGCAAAACGTTCACAATAATTCAGTCATTTCTTGCTAAAATTTAGTTTTGGTTTTGATAATAATCAACAGATTGAGCAACAGCTCTCTCTCTTTCTCTCTTTCTCTCTTTCTCTCTTTCTTTAAAGTGGCCATATCATGAAAAAAACACTTTTTCTGGGATTTGGGGTGTCTGGTGCTTCCACACACATACAAACTTTGAATTTGTCCTGCCTTCAGTCTCCTAGTGAGCTGCGAGCAAAATCGGCTCGGACTGTGACGTCGCAGTCCGAAATGAGCTGGCTAACCACAACCGTTAGCTCGTAGCGTTAGTGTTAGCATGCTAACGCTAGCATGCTACGTCGTTCTCAATAGCAAAGCACTGCTACAACACACACAAGTTCACCATAATCTCCAAAAGAACTACTTACATGTGCTCCCTCATTTAGAAGTCTCACAGCTAATCCTGCCTTGTAACTGACCAAAGTTGGAGAAACAGCCTTTCTTTTACTGTCTCTAGAGTTAGCTAGCTGACATGCTCTACATCTGAGCTACTGCGCATGTGCGAGTGCAAGAGGAAAAGAGGATCTGCAGCAGTGAGAGAGAGCTGTGCAGTACAACAAAAATATGGTGTTTTTTAAAAATCAAACCATGTAAACCTATTCTGGTACAACCTTAAAATACAGTTATGAACCTGAAAATGAGCAGAATATGGGCGCTTCAAAGATTATTTGGGCATTTTCTGCCTTTATTTTGACACCCCATATGTTTTTTTTGTAACGTTACCACGTACAGTAAAGCATCCGGCTCATGTTCTGTAGTTTCTGTAACGTTAACGTCCACTGCTGTGTCCCTCGAAGCGGCAGCATGACTTCAGGGGCAGGCTTACCTTTCTGTAAATTCGCTTTTCGTTCTCCTTTTAGTGATTCGCTTTAGTTAAAGCATTAGGTTTTTGTTCCTAAGTGAATCCCGACACAGACGGGGTGAATTCATGAACGAAAGTGTGAACGTTCTGTTGCAAAACAATCGCCGCTACGCAACGCTGTCCTTGCGTTTTTGTAAGCGGCTATACGGAAATCCTTGACCTTTCCTATTGGCTGTACGCCGTATACCTGCGTATCAGGTAGACTACACTACTGGTCTACTTTTTGTCTTGTCCGGTTGTTCAGTGTGTGTGCTGCTTTCTGGCTGCCAAAACAAAAATAAATCTGGGTGGAATTCAATTTCAAGTTTGTTCCCAGCTTAACCGGTCCTCATTCTTTCTTTATAAGCTAAATGTGACCATCCAGATTTCATTTTTCTAGACCTTTTAGACTAATTCTTTGAAATGAGGAACTATTCCCTATCTGATGTCTGTCTCCGCTTTTGCATTTAGGGGCTTTTTGTTTCTGGCAGTTTAATGTTTCCTGGTACTGCGGAGGGTTTCTGTCTAAAAAGAGACTTGAAATGTGAAAAATGGGGTGCCAGGAAAAGGCAGAGCAAATTTCCTGGTAAGATGGGATCCCGGAGGCAGAAAAGGGGAACCTCTGAATAACCGAAAACTACACAAAAATAACCTAAAAGCTTCACGGCTTAAATGAGAACAACAGTGTCATTGTTTTGCTGCCTTCAGAGATTTAAAAAACAGAATTGAGATACAGTAACACGGACATAAAGGAGAAAATACTGCAGTGAGAAAATGCAACCGCACAATAGAACCTGAGACCTTACAGGTGTGAATAGACCACACATATGTCTGCAAGTTTCTCTTCTAGTGTTACGCTGCAGCAGCTGAGTCACTTCCTCTCTGGTTGAAGACTAAGGCCACGTCCACACGTACCAAAACGATCTTTTTTTTCTTCCCTGGATTCGTTTCAAGAATAGTTCCGTCCAAATGAATCCACTTGTAAATGACTCAACACGCTACTTCATATGCCAGGCCTATAGGCGGCGCTGTTTCTGCTACAGAAATTCACCAAAAAACTGAGAAGAAGAGCATAGTCACTTCCACTTCCTGTCCACTTCCCAACATAACCGACTAGCTAGATTATCATTTTCTCTTAATACATCCGTGGACTATATTAACTTTTACCACGGCTCATTTTATAAAGGCCTTTGTTTATATTGTATAATGTGCTGTTGGATTGCTTTTTATTTTGCAAGATTGCAGCGTGCTAGCAGCGAGCTAACGTTAGCGCGCTAACGTTAGCTAGCTCTAACATCGGCAGTCAAACAAACAGCAATGATCCATGAATGATGTCTTTTTAATAATCTATACGTTTTTCTTGCAGTAGCCTTTCTACAATAAGCCGTGGTAAAAGGTACTATAATCCATTCAAGGAGTTTATAAGCAGACAGATTAGCTAGCTAGTTGATAAGTTGTCTACTTCCACTTTATAAACAGATAGCCATAGCAGCTAACGTTAACGTTACTTCACTGCTGGAGCGGTCAGCTACTTTAGCGATGTTTAACGTTGACTACATAACGTTAGCAATATATCTTGTGTAGAATCCAGAGGGAAGGGTCAGGGAGCAGAGACACAGTATTTAGATGAAGTGAGCTGGTTTGACCCATAGACTGTAATATTAACAGTCTATGGTTTGACCATGGAGATGGGACATGCTCGCTTTACCGCAGTTGTGTGTGTCAGCGGCTGTGGGAGAAGGTGTAAAAGAGGGGTGTGACGATGACATCATCGATACAGATCTTTATTTACCATCCATACGAAGCCAAACGAGAGCCGTTTTCCGATTTTTTTTTTTTTTCACCCTGAGACCTGGTTTCAAAAAAGTGCGTTTTCAGGCGGTGCGTTTGCAGGATTCGTATGGACGGTTGGCCCAGACGATGCAAAACATCTGCGTTTGCACAAAAAAACGTTTCCGTGTGGATGGCCCCTCAGTCCTTTTTCATGAATGCAAGTCCGATTTTATACATCCTCGAGTCCAAGTACAAGTTATCAGTCCGCGAGTCCAGAGAATAGAGACTCGAGTCCGAGTACTCCATCACTGTTTACAGAGGCGACTCCTTTTCAAAGTGAAACTTTTATATCGAGCTGTCAGACTACTTTCTGTCTTGACAGCAAGTCGAGCGATCATTTCAACAAGGTACTTTTTTTTTGTGGTTTCAGCAGCTTCCTCCTCTCAGCCCACACTTTCCCTTCAATGAGTTTCTCAGTTTATATGTAATCGGGGAAGATGACAGAGTTCAGGGTTTTCCCTACCACTCTAAGGCAGTTTTGTCTTTAAGCTTTTTGAGTGTTATTTATTTATAACCTGCTCTAGCTTTTCCAACGTTTTAGGCACAGACCTGGTAATAATAACCGTCTAAACTTATGTGAAATTGAATATAGTTTTATTAAAAAACGTAACATTTTCTTGAAGGATGACCCCTAAACTCTAAAACCCAAATATGTGCACCTAAGTCTTCCACAAAAGCCGAGGAAAACACTGGAATTAGATTAACATTTTAGAGCCGCAAAGATTAATCGATTAGTTGTCAACTATTCAAGGTCCCATGGCATGAAAATTTCACTTTGAGGTTTTTTAACATTAATATGAGTTCCCCCAGCCTGCCTATGGTCCCCCAGTGGCTAGAAAGGGTGATAGGTGTAAATCGAGCCCTGGGTATCCTGCTCTGCCTTTGAGAAAATGAAAGCTCAGATGGACCAATCAGGAATCTTTTCCTTATGAGGTCATAAGGAGCAAGGTTACCTCCCCTTTCTCTGCTTTGCCCGCCCAAAGAATTTGGCCCACCCATGAGAGAGAGAGACATCATGGCTTTCAAACAAGCAATGTGGCAGTTGGTCAAGGCCACACCCCCCACCCTCCACCTTGCCCCCCCCTCTCCTCCTCAATAGCTACAGACACAGAAAAGGCACATCCTAAGGAAAGCTCATTGTGGGACTGGCTTTAGTGGCTGTAATTCTGCACCAAGGCTGAATTTCGGGAAAGAGACTTCAGATACAGTATTAGGGGGACCACTAAGGTCTATATAAAAGAGACTTCAGATACAGTATTAGGGGACCACTAAGGTCTATATAAAAGAGACTTCAGATACAGTATTAGGGGGACCACTAAGGTCTATATAAAAGAGACTTCAGATACAGTATTAGGGGACCACTAAGGTCTATATAAAAGATACTTCAGATACAGTATTAGAGGACCACTAAGGTCTATCTAAAAGAGACTTCAGATACAGTATTAGGGGACCACTAAGGTCTATATAAAAGAGACTTCAGAGAGACTACAGATATAGTATGGGGGACCACTAAGGTCTATCGAAAAAGAGACTTCAGATACAGTATTAGGGGACCACTAAGGTCTATATAAAAGAGACTTCAGATACAGTATTAGGGGGACCACTAAGGTCTATATAAAAGAGACTTCAGATACAGTATTAGGGGACCACTAAGGTCTATATAAAAGAGACTTCAGATACAGTATTAGGGGACCACTAAGGTCTATATAAAAGAGACTTCAGATACAGTATTAGGGGACCACTAAGGCCTATATAAAAGAGACTTCAGATACAGTATTAGGGGACCAATAAGGCCTATGTAAAAGCATCCAAAAAGCAGCATGTCATGGGACCTCTAAATGAATCGCCAACTATTTTGAAAATCAAATAAACGGTTTGATAAAAAGTAAGTATTTTTTATGACTAAAAAAGTCAAACTTCTCTGATGTCAGCTTGTTAAATGTGAATATTGTTCTAGTTTCTTCTCTCCTCTGAGACAGTAAACTGAATATCTTTGAGTTGTGAACAAAACAAGACATTTGAGGACATCCTCTTGGGCTTTGTGGAAACACTGATCCACATTTTTCACCATTTTCTGACTTTATATACAAACAAACAAGTTATTGATTAATCGAGAAAAAAACTGACAGATTTATCAACTATTTTCGACACTTTTGTCACTTTTCCCGATATTGTTTTTAGCTTTTTTCCCCCCAATGTTTTGAAGCTTTCACGACATTTTTGCCACTTTTTTCAATGAACGATTTTGTTTGTTTTTTTCAACATTCTTTAATCTTTTTTTTTCTTTCTTCCAAATGCTATACAGTTTTATAAAACAACCAAATTCAATGAAAGTAGTGAAGTAAGTTTACTTGTGAAGAGTAATTGTTGTATGGACATCCATGTTATTTATTTTGTTGACTATTGTTAACAAAATAAAATTTTTTAAAGACATTTTTTGGCAATTTTAGCCTTTAGTAGACAGGAAAGAGGGGGGAGAGAAAGGGGGGGGGGAAACATGCAGCAAATGGCCACAGGTTGGACTCGAACCCTGAGCCACTGCGTCAAGGACTTGAGCCTCTACAAATGGGCGCCTGCTCTACCTGGTGAGCTGCCCAGGCGCCCGAGTGGTTGATACGTTTACAGGAAATAATCAAATGTTTTGTATCCCACGTTGCCGACCACCTGCAGGTTCTGGTGCCTTGTTGCGGAAGTTTGGGCGTCAGCAGCTTCTCAGACTCCCAGTTCGACAGCTATGTCCTGCAGCCTGCGGAGGACGGATACCACACCATGGATGGAAAGGTTCGTCCTGCTTCACTTCATAAACATCGGAGGCACTTAAAACTCTGAGTAAATGTAAGGTCAATCAACAAAATCAGGTACACAAACTTCAAAGGAAAAAGGTCCTGTGGGTGCTGCTTAAAACAAAGAAACCAATATAACTGAAAGAGGCAGCCATAACTGATAGATAGATTGATAGATAGATAGATAGATAGATAGATACTTTATTCATCCCAAGGGATATTTTAGGCATCCAGTAGCTTACAACCATACCACAACAAACACACATGCACACATATATCTCACATACATAAAAATCACTCAGAAATGTAAAGAGTTAACAATTTGTGAAGTGATTACAAAGGTCTGGTATGGACTGACTGATGCAATGACTAGATAGATAGATAGATAGATAGATAGATAGATAGATAGATAGATAGATAGATAGATAGATAGATAGATAGATAGATGGATAGATAGATGGTAGGGCTGTCCTCGACTAAAGAAATTCTTAGTCGACTAACACTTATAGGATTTAGTCGACTAATCGATTAGTTGATTTAATTGACAGAGCTGTGCGCTTTGAGAGGTGGTTAAGATTAGAAAAGCCCAATATAAATGTAGTTAATTAACCATCTGTAAAACTGAGTTTCTCCACAATTAATCCTGCAAAAGCACCACTTTAAATCTTGTGTTTACCATAAATGTGCTCAGAAGTTTCTTGGAAATAAGTAATTAAGCATGAATAAGCATAAAAAATGACTAATCGACTAAAGAAATCTTAATCGACTGAGACCAAAACGACCGATTAGTCGACTAATCGACTAAGAGGTGGCAGCCCTAATAGATAGATAGATGGATAGATGTGTGCAATGGTGGGGATATCTATGCAATGTGTATAAAAGATAAAAAGTTATAAAAGACTAAAAAGACACATAACGGACGGAGCTACTGAAGAAGGCTGCCACTCTGCGCCTGCGCACTGTTTGTTGATGGGAACATGTCGCCCAGGGCAACAGTGTCTTTATGGCTCAGAGGAAGTAGATGTATGTAAGAGTTAATGTAGAGCGAGGCGGTCATTATAGCAAATCCAACCCCGACAGAGCGATGCAGGCCTGAAGGTGAAGGGCTTGTATTCGCTATAATGATCGGCTCACTCTACATTACGCCGCCCATTACACGGCTACTTTTCAAATAAATCCATAAGTTGAGATGAAAAAAAATTGGATATAAAAATGATTTTTATTGCATTTAAAAATGATTTTTATTGATTTTAAAAATGATTTTTATTGATTTTTAAAACAATTGTATTGCTTCCGCTAGCTAAAATAGTCCGCTCCTTCTCTACGGTTGTAACATCGCGTTCATAGCAACGCAAACTCTGTAGCCTACTTTGCGATAAAATTCAAGTTAAAGCTATAGTGCGTAGTGTCTGTCGCCCCGTTGAGGTATTGAAAACAACACTGTCGGCGCATCCACAAGATGCAAGCCTTCTGTGATCCAAGTAGTTGCTAGTAGCCAAGGAGGACATGAAGGATAAGAAAACACGATGGACTCTTCAGAAGAGGTCATTATCTACACTTGAGTTTCTGCGCGGGAAAGTCGCCGGACGACGCAATCTTCTGAACGTAGTCCTACTCAACGTGACATCATGACTTAGCGTAAACATGCACGCCACTTTCTAAAGCCAAGTGGCGTGTTATCTGTACGCATTTTGAGCTATCTGCGTGTATGTCTACGCTGTATACAGCAGGGTTGGGTTTTAGGAACAGAAGAAAGCGACGGTTGGATTTAGGAAACGTGACACGCGGGACACGATCCCCGGTCCCATGGGTGAAAGTCCTCTTGTTTAACCCATCCTCCATCCCGACTTTCATTTTGGGCTTTCCTACTGCTCGCTACGGCGTAAATTGACACGCAATTGCAAGGTAACGTGAGTCAACGGAGGCCATTGCCCCATTATACGTCTTGATAACACGCCAAAATGGCATACGAATTGGTGTGTCATACATACGCCACTTCTTGAGATCAGTCTGTCATGCTGAGAAATCCAGAGAGAGTTGTGTGGAGCTGATCATCTTAATTAGCTTTCTAGCAACTCATTTGGCTTGAATGTAACGGACGTTTGTTACGATACGCACTAAAGCATTAAGCTGAACGTTTCCGTTGATGGTGAAGTGAGACACGGTGAATGGGACTTCTGCGGGAATATTTATGTTGACGTTTCTGTCCTCATTCATCTCGTTAACTTCTTGCCCAGGCGCTTCAGTTGACCCACCTGGAAACACAATGTCGCGATGTAACTGTTGTCTCAACGGCGGACAATAGAAGACGGTTTATAATAGGGCTGCCACCTCTTAGTCGATTAGTCGACTAACCGGTCGTTTTGGTCTTAGTCGACTAAGATTTCTTTAGTCGATTAGTCATTTTTTATGCTTATTCATGCTTAATTACTCATTTCCAAGAAACTTCTGAGCACATTTATGGTAAACACAAGATTTAAAGTGGTGCTTTTGCAGGATTAATTGTGGAGAAACTCAGTTTTACAGATGGTTAATTAACTACATTTATATTGTGCTTTTCTAGTCTTAACCACCTCTCAAAGAGCACAGCTCTGTCAATTAAATCAACTAATCGATTAGTCGACAAAATCCTATAAGTGTTAGTCGACTAAGAATTTCTTTAGTCGAGGACAGCCCTAGTTTATAAAGATGTAACGCTAATGTAATGATGGGCGCTCACGAGATCTGCTGCCGTTCTCGGGTTGGAGGACAGGATCTTGCTCCATTTTTTTCCTACAGCTGATAAATTAACCAGACTTCTTTCTGCGAATTAATGGGTGTCCTCCAGAGTGATCAGAACTGCAGCCATGGCAACGCTCTGTTATTCAGAATAAGCAGAGCGCAGAATGCCGTGATTGACCAATCAGAATCAAGTATTTACCCAAGCCCTGTAATAACAGGCTGTGATATACACAATAATTAATGTCATGGGATTTGTTTCCAATCCCACAAATATTGAATATTGCCAGCCTGTCGGCTAATTTGTATTAAAACGTTTGATTGAAGCCTCGTGTTTCAGTGTCAGTTTTAGAAAAGTCACTTGATTTTGGAGCAGCCA